>JAAAWM010011836.1:0-110985 GCA_036873465.1 Thinopyrum obtusiflorum
GGGCTGTCCAAGTGACGGTCCGAGTTCTGTGAGTCCTCCCGAAGGGCTGTCCGGGTGACCGTTCGAGCTTCGAAGGTCCTCCCGAAGGGCTGTCCGCGACACCGTCCGGGGGACTGTTCGACTGCCTCCCGGAGGGCTGTCCGAAGGCCAAATGATGGAGTACATCGTCGCGGTTGGGAGGTTGTAAATCCTAGCTGCGGGGATCTGCACCGCCGTTCGTCATCGACTCTACTTCCGCTGCGCTACGAGTCGGTAACGAAAATGATCAAACCATGTATGCAGTCTCCATAGTGTTCCTGGGCTGTTCGTAGTGCGGAAAATTTTTGTTTTCTGCTGCGTTCCCCTACAGTGGCATCATGAGCCGTGCTATGCGTAGATGCAGGTTGCGATCTAGAATACATGAGATGTATGGGTGTTGCACAATATAATTAGGTAGTAGATGAGTTCTATTGCTGAAAATTATTTGTGCGGGTAGCAGATGAAATTTGTTACCCGATGTTCTTGTTGCTTCCCTAGAATTTGCGTTTGCTCATTCTCGAGACTGCATGGTGGAATTTCACAAAGTTCTGGCAATCCGCGATCCTGATTGATCAACGAAGTGCTAACAGTTCTTTGGGTTCCGCCATAGTCAAAAGAAAGATGAAATTCGCAGATGAAAGGGCAATGCAGATATGATCTGCACGGGGTTCTTGCGTATGACGAAGTTCAGTATGGGGCTCGAGATTTTATTATCTCATGTTTCATACGCCCCGCAAAGTTAATCTAGCGACTTGAATTATCATACTTGATGATGGACGTTGGTAGCTTCGGTTTGTGTCGAAACCTTAGAAGCCACGTAATAGTCTTGCCTCTAAGACTAGCTCAAGTGTTGCATGATGGTTCTGTTTTCCTGATCATGGGCATGACTATGCCGGCAACTTTGAGGGCACAATTGTTGGTAGAACACTTGTGTTGAATCGACCCGATTGATGTTATGCTATGAGATACACTCGTCATAAGTTAATGGTTAATAACACAGAGAAGTTAATGTTTGCATAATTCCTTAGACCATGAGAGTGTCGAGTTTCTTCATGCTTGCTTCATGAACTTTGGGGTTTGTTAAACGTCATCCGTAAATGGGTGGCTATTACGGCGGCTTACGGGTTCATGGAAAAGTATGTCAAGGGACTTGATAGCTCAAGATTGGGAATTGCTCCTCCGACGATCGAGAGATATCTCTGGGCCCTCTCGGTGTTACGGTATCCATCATCGTCTGGCCAGACACAGGGTGATTTGATCACAGGGATGCCGGAACACGGAAACGAGAAAAGAGAACAATGCCGGTAATGGGGTAACTTGCATAGTGGACAAGTTGTTGATCCACGGGGATGCATAAATCTCACCTCGGGTATTTGTAACATATCGCGAAGCAACAGGAATAGCACACGGCAACTGGAGGTTCACTCGAATATTCATTCGTGTGGGTATAGGGGTCAATATGGGTGTCCACGGCTCCAATGTTGATCATTGATCGGAAGGGGTTCCGGCTCATGTCTATACTTCACCGAACCTATAGGGTCACAGGCTTAAGGGTCATCTATCTGCTGAATACTAGACATGGAGTCTGAGAGAAAATCACCGAAAAAGTTTCGGACGAAACGGAAACGTTCCGGAGAGAATATCGGAATAGTTCCGGTGAAACCGAAAAGTTGTTTCGGGGTATTCCATTAAGTCAAAATGGTTTCGGGACATGCCTGATAATTCTTGGAGGGTGCCAGAATCATTCTGGAAACTTTCTGGATTTTTTGGGATAAAAACCGGAAATGTTCCGGCACTGCCGAAACCGCTTCAGATGCTTTTCGCAGATGAAAATCACTAAACTGGAATTGTTCCAGAACACGTTGAAAATTATTTTAGTGGGTACTGGAAATGTTCTAAGCCCACATAAATATTTTCAGTTCGAACGGACGCTGAAAAATGTCGTCGTGAATAGTGAAAGTGCTTTTTGGGATATTTTTGAGAAAGGCATATTCCTTTTGAGAAAGGGATATTCCAAGGGCATATTCCTTTTGAGAAAGGGATATTCCAAGGGCATCCATCCTATAAATAGGAGGCCATATGGCTGCCATTTGCTCATCTCTTGCTCTCATACACATGCCATGACTTATCTGGCTTCTCTCTCCCTCCCACGAAAAGAGTTTTCGTAGAGCCGAAAGGCTGTCTGGGTTCCGGTGGAAACTAGTTCTGGACGGCAAAGCCCTGCCGGATAGATGACACCGTATGTGTGCAACTCTGTAGAGAGGTCGTGGGGGGGGGGGGGGGGGGGGGGGGGGGGGGGGGGGGGGGGGGGGGGGGGGGGGGGGGGGGGGGGGGGGGGGGGGGGGGGGGGGGGGGGGGGGGGGGGGGGGGGGGGGGGGGGGGGGGGGGGGGGGGGGGGGGGGGGGGGGGGGGGGGGGGGGGGGGGGGGGGGGGGGGGGGGGGGGGGGGGGGGGGGGGGGGGGGGGGGGGGGGGGGGGGGGGGGGGGGGGGGGGGGGGGGGGGGGGGGGGGGGGGGGGGGGGGGGGGGGGGGGGGGGGGGGGGGGGGGGGGGGGGCGCTACGAGTCGGTAACGAAAAAGATCAAACCTTGTATGCAGTCTCCATAGTGTTCCTGGGCTGGTGTGTAGGTCGGAAAATTTTTGTTTTCTGCTGCGTTCCCCTACAGTGGCATCATGAGCCGTGCTATGCGTAGATGCAGGTTGCGATCTAGAATACATGGAGATGTATGGGTATTGCATAATATAATTAGGTAGTAGATGAGATCTATTGCTGAAAATTATTTATGCGGGTGACAGATGAAATCTGTGACCCGATGTTCCTTATGCTTCCCTAGAATATGCGTTTGCTCAATCTCGAGACTGCATGGTGGAATTTAACAAAGTTCTGGCAATCCGCGATCCTGATTGATCAACGAAATGCTAACAGTTCTTTGGGTTCCGCCATAGTCAAAAGAAAGATGAAATTCGCAGATGAAAGGGCATTGCAGATTTGATCTGCACGGGGGTCATGCGTATGATGAAGTTTAGTATGGGGCTCGAGATTTAATTATCTTGTGTTTCATACACCCCGAGATGTTAATCTAGCGACTTGAATAATCATACTTGATGATGGACGTTGGTAGCTGCGGTTTGTTCGAAACCTTACAAGCCACGTGAAATGAAATTTTGCATAAACCGATTAGAGGCGTCTAACTTGGTTTTGCAGGATGGTTTGCATGTGATGTGATGTGGTATAGCGGTGCTCATAGGGGGGGGGGGGGGGGGGGGGGGGGGGGGGGGGGGGGGGGGGGGGGGGGGGGGGGGGGGGGGGGGGGGGGGGGGGGGGGGGGGGGGGGGGGGGGGGGGGGGGGGGGGGGGGGGGGGGGGGGGGGGGGGGGGGGGGGGGGGGGGGGGGGGGGGGGGGGGGGGGGGGGGGGGGGGGGGGGGGGGGGGGGGGGGGGGGGGGGGGGGGGGGGGGGGGGGGGGGGGGGGGGAGCTCGTCTCGCGCCTGGTGCCGCAGGACGGGTCGATGGAGGCCAGTTTTTGCCGGCCTTTGGGTCTCGGCACTGGGGGCCGCCCAGGGGTGCGAAAGGTGGGTCCTTTCCGCTCGTATCTTCGGTTGGGGTAGCGGCAGGTCTCGGGTGAGGTGGTGTCAAGGTCTTGGATGCCGGGGCGGCGGCCCTGGTGGTGGGTCCGCAGTTCTCATGGGCAGAGCCCGTGGCTTGGTACTGCCCGGTTGCCATGGCCGTGGGGGCAGCGTGGTAGCCGGGGTGTAGCGTTCGGTGGCGGTGAGTGATGGCCGAGGTGAAAACTTGCTCTATCTTCGAACGGACCGGCGGCGGCGAAGCTCGTTCCCTTCTTGACAGTGGCGGAGTCAGCGCCCGGCCTCCCTGGGCACTTGCCCAGGCTCCCCGCGTCGCGACAGTCTACCATGCCATGCAACGACTGGGCAAATCCACCTCCGTATCACTGTTTTCCCGGGCAGAATTGTGTTGACCCAATTGGGCTTCCTCCGGTAATGGGCTTCGTGAGCACTAGGCCTACCTAGATAGAAACGCATGTTCGCCTGCTTGTCGTTAAGGTCTATGCCCATCCCTGATCGCGCTGTTCGTTTCTTTCTCATGTACGACTGCGAGGAAACAGACTGGCGGCGAACAGAGGCTGTACCTGGGCACGCAGCCGGCGGCGGGCGGATCCAACCCTAGGAAGGCAGGAACAACTTTCATCTTCGACTACTCATCCCCACCTGTGTGATTAGGTAAAATTGCAAAGTGATTTGTTTATCCGAGATTAATAGATTTGGACTTAAATTTGGAGGTCAGAGCGTGGGGAATTATCCATTGGGGATGATCATGACTTCATGAGCCTAGTATTTGGTTTGGGGATTTGTTCTATATGGTTGAATGTTCACCTTAAAATTTGAATGATTAAATTTGAGAGATGATGAGATTTTCTTTAGCACACTATTGGCATGTGTGTTCCATCTGACCATCTCTATTCTTAGAAGCTCTCTATTTTCAATATATTCACAAGTCACAACAGTTAATTTGTGAGAACCTCATCCATTCTTTTTATATTGTATTGTATTCCAGGAGCGTTTGGATGGTAATTTGGATAGTTATATTTTTGCTGTGACGAGTTTCGTTCTATGCATGACCTGGTTCCATGACTAGTCTGAACTATGAAACTAGATATTGATATATACTTATCCCATATATTATATACTAGATCACTTAAATTAACATTTGTATGACTAAAATGTTCATATTTTTACTTCATTATTAATGTGGATATGTCGTTCGAATGTTTGGGGCTATTTTATATGTTGTGTAACCAAACTCGATTTTGATTTCCACACTTAGGCACAAGCTTGCCCAGGCTCCAAAAAAATCCTGGCTCCGCCACTGCTTCTTGAAGGCGTCGTCGCGGCTCTCATTGCCCGTCGTGTTGCTCCAGGGGAAACTCTGATCCTCGGATCGGGCGGTGGCGGCGCTCCGGTGTCGTTCCCCTTCCTGAAGGCGCCGCCTTGGAGCCCACGGTTCGTCATATGCGGCTTCACTTCTTCACGGTGGCGTGTTCACGGCGGTAGCCCCCGGCTGCTCTTGTAGTGCTAGGGATGGTGTTGTTGCGCTCAGCGCCTATATATTCTGCCTTGGGTGTGTGTGCGTGTATTGTGGGGGCGTGCGTTTGTACCGGGTGCTGTTGATCGTTGCTTTATATATAAAGCGGGGCGAAAGCCTTTTTTGGTAGATAAAGAAAACTTAGCTAAGTTATGAACTACGAAATATCTACATCTAGACTCATAAACAAAAGAACAATCTAAGAACTCCTTTCTATCAACAATGCCTTTGATCACCGCAGCATGAACTCCTCCAGTCTTAGCCTCTATATCCCGGATCACTATCATAGAATTTGAAGCAATCACAATCTGATTCTGTAATAAATCCAAGGCTAGTGCCTGCGATTCCCAGCACGCCAATGTCTCTAGAGTCGGAACATCTGTAACACCATTTAGAGTGATAGAGGAGGATCCCAAATAATTTCCATCCGCGTCACGACAAACAGAAGCAACCGCACCCCTATTATCATTCTTGCTTACTGCACAGTCGACATTTATCTTAACGTACCCTCGCGGCGGAGGCGACTACGGTAAACGTCCTGATTCCCGGGTTGTCGGCCTCCACCTTTGCCCGTCTTCAGCACCTGATCAAGACCGCGTATGAAACTTTCCACAAATAAATGTGTTGACATGGGTGGTTGGAAAATACTCTCATGGATCGCTTCACCTCGCAGTCCAAATCGGCCAAACGGTAACTGAAACACACGTGTGAATTTTACATGCGATAATGTATCTTTGAGGGAAAAGAGCCATTGCTCTGTATCATATGCTTGACTATCTCTTCCTTGGACAGAGCCCAGACACATCTGGCCATTGAACAATCTATTAGTGAATGTCTGCAAGAGTCTTCTCTTCCGGACAGTGCTCAAAGTGGTTGCTTGCCCGGAGACGAGGCATTTCAGGGTCTGGCCTAGTACTGAGCACCTACAGACGACGGGCGTGCTACAACTTGCAACGGGCGAGGCACAACACCTCCCTCTGTTCGGCGCTTGAAGCGCCGATTTGGCACTATGGCTCACCAAATCCGAAATGTGGGTTTGCCTAGTGACTTTCCTAGGCTGGCTCGCCCCGTCGTCTGTGGTTCGATCAGTTTTTTACGCCCGCCTTTTGGTATTGTTGGTCTACTCGAAGTTTTGAAAATGTGGTGAAAGCAAACAATATTCATATATTTATAAAAATGTTTACAAATTCCTTTTTTGTGAGTTAAAAAACTGCAAACAAACGTTCTTGAATTCAAAAAATAATCAAGAAATAAAAAACATCATGAATTAAAAAGAGTTCACAAATTTATGAAATTTCATGAATTTTAAGAAATGCACATATTTGCATAAATATTCTCGAATTTGAAAAAAATATCATGAACTTTTAAAATATGCATAAATTTGAAAAAAAAAGGTTCTTACATTTTTGTATAAAATATACAAAATGTCAAAAAAAATTGAAAATAGACAAAAAGCACAAAAAAAAAATTTGGACCCAAAGCGTCCCCAAACCGGGAGGAAGCTTGTGTAAACTGAAACGCAATACTCTTTTACTCGGGCTTAGTCCATTAGGAAGGAATAATGAAGCAAGGGTGTGTGTGCCACGTATGATAATGGCCATATGGCATGTATGTTAATGTCGTGTGTGGACTCCAGGAGCATTTGTGGGGATTGACTAATCAGTAGGTACCCCCTCCAACGCATTCCTTGTGGGATTGCGGGGGCGCTCCACGTGGTGTGCCCAGCCATCAACAAGTGTCGTATGCTAGGACTTGGGAGGACTCGTGGGAACACATTTGTCTTCTGCACGTGTTTTTCGGTTTCTTCAACAACAAAAAAATCGGATTTTGCTTGGTTTTCTTTAGATTTTGTAGAAAATAAATCTGTTTTGTCCCCATGTGAAAAGCATAGTTGTGCTTCACGGCGAAGCACATATGTTCTTTCGAAATGTGAAAAAATCAGTTATGCTTCACGATGAAGCCCAGTTATTCCCTAGCTGTGCTTTCTCGCGAACCACAATTGTGCTTGCCGAGAAAGTGAAAAAACATAGTTGTCCTTCATGGTGAAGCACAGTTGCGCTTTCCAAAAAGTGAAAAACATAGCTACGCTTCACGGTGAAGCACAAGTGTGCTTCCGCGTGAAGAACATCTGTGCTTCGGGACAGTGAAAAGTAGAGTTGTAAGTTATAGTGAAGCACAATTGTGCTACCCGAAAAGTGAAAAAGCACAAAATGTGCTCCGTTTTTGGTTCCTAGTTTTTTCTGTTTCGGTTTCTTTCGGTTTTTAGTTCTTTCCCCTTTTTTCTTTAAAAAAAATACTTCCTCCAAACCTATTAACTTGGGATATTGTTTCAGACATTTCAACGCGAGAATTATAATGGTGAAACCGGTTTGTGATTTGGAACCACGTTTCAAGAGATAAAACATTTTGGGAAAAATGAATCTACGAAAAAAGCACAAAACTGCTAAATTGAAAGGAGAGCCGCACATGCAATGCACCACTTTTCACCATCATGAAAAGTGGGAGTGACCTTTGCGAAGAGTACCCCTTAACTAGTGATTTCGGCATTTGTCTCGTGCATCATTTATACTCTAGCAGGAACCAGACATTGCAGGCTACACTGTAGACATTTCCATTATCCCATTACCGTCTTTTGTGTCTGTTTTCCAATCCTTCTTATTTATTTTATATTCCCTTGTAAGGCACTTTTATGTTTAAATATTTTTTGAAAGTTGAAATTATATCTTTGTGCTTTTTATTTACTGGTACTTATTTATACAAATCTCATTGTGAATTCATTCATAAAATTTGTCCATGATAGTTTTATTTGGATAATCTATGTAAATTTGTTATAATAATTCCTTTTTCCTTGATTTTTTTAATGAAAATAATAAAGTATACCATCTTTTTTATGAAACATTTTCAATGAGTTTCATATTTTTTTCTTCTAAGACACATTGTAATACTTTGTGGATATGGGGCAAATTTCAAAAGTATCGTTATGTACCGAACATTGTTATCCCTGGAAGTGACTTTTAGAATCGGTGTGGAAATTTTTGTTTGACATAAACGACCAATTTTCATAGATGGCGGGATACATTATAAAAAATAATTCACACTCAACATTTTTATCCATTGGAACTATATCTAGAACTTAGTGGAACATCTCATTTAACGTGCATGATTTTTTTTACTTTGCAAACATTAACTGGTTTCATAGTCATGAAACATTGTTACAAAATTTATATGCACATCACTTCTATTGAAATTATAATTACTTCAAAAAAATTGAAGCACGTTTAGTGTATCATAGTAAAATAAAGTAAACTTGTTGGACCTTCTGCGCGGCGTTGTGCCATTGAGGCCCAACTCACAATGCAGACATCGTCAGGGCTATTGCGAGAGATCCTTTAGTCTTGCCTCTGGCGCTACACTAAACGGGCTGGCCTAACATTGTAGATCCTGCACTTTTAGGAAAAATTCTATGGACTGGTTCAGCGGTTTTAGAACCTTTCAAGTAGTTTTTTATTTATCAGGTGGCGGGCCTGGTTAGCAATCTCATACCTTGAATAAGTAGTTTTTTCCCGCAAAAAAAAGAATTAGTATTTTATTCCTCTTTCATTTATATGTGTTTTCCTATCGTTTTATTAGTTTTCTTTGTTTCTCTTTCCTTTTTTCTTTTGGTTTTACATAATATTTATTTTTTTCTTTTTCTTTTTCAATACATGTCTGCTTTTTTCAACAGGCATTCTGCATTTTTCGAATATATCTGAAACAATTTTATAGACATATAACATTTTTCAAATACATGTTTTGAATCTTTTAATACATGTTATCATTTTTCAAAATATACGTTGAAACATTTTTTTAACTAAGCAAACCTTTTTTTGCATTTCTTTAAATGTCACGAACATACTTTTAAAACGTGTGAACAATTTTTAAAATGTAATATATATTTTTTTATGGTACCAAACTTTTTTTGAATTACATGAACATTTTTTAAAATTGTATAAACATCTTTAAAAAATATCACGTACATTTTTGTAAATGCGTGAACATTTTTAAATTGTCACATACAATTATTTTTTAATAATATTAAAAAAATTAAAAGTACGGTAACACAAAAAAATACACTGCATTAAGACTATTCAAATTCACGGTTTTTATTTTTACAACAACAACAACAATAAAGCCTTTAGTCTCAAACAAGTTGTAGTAGGCTAGAGGTGGAACCCATAAGATCTCGCGTCCAACTCATGGTTCTGGCACATGGATAGCAAGCTTCCACGCACCCCTGTTCATGGCTAGTTCTTTGGTGATATTCCAATCCTCACGGTTTTTATTTTTCTTAAACTAAATTTAAGTTTTGAAGTATATGTATTTAGAATATTTTTATGAAAACATGAACACAAGAGAAAAACAAACGAATGGAAAAACAGAAAAGAAAAACGAACTAACCTGCAGGAAGCTATTTGGGTCAGTCCCATAGTAGCGACGGGGAGGGTGTTCTTGAGGCGAGACCTCCTTCGTTCTCGCTAGAAGCGAGACATATCCCCACCGCGCAGACAGTCCCAAAGGCAAAGTACTACTAGTAGTAGATTGTGCAACATGACTGCACGGATGTCATATCTCCGACTCCGCGCGCCGTTGACGCTTGAGCTCCACTCCTGGCACTCAACAGCCAACAAACCAACTCAGGCACTCAGAGCCACACCAGCCAAGAACCTGCGCCGGCCACTGCGGTAATGTCGCTGCAAGGCGCGGCAGGCGTGCATCCATCGCGTCCTTGCCACTGCCACTGCCAGTGCAAATGCAGCGGCCGCGCGCGTCCCGGCTGCACTCCTGCAGCACGGCGGCATGCAGTGCATGGCTTGGCACCTACTCCACTAAGACGATCAAGCGATACTGCGCCGCCACTAGCGCCTGCCTGCGCAGCTCCCCGGCCGACCAGTCGAGGTACGTACCACATGGAAACCTCAGCTCGATCGCGTGCTGCACCACAGGAACCACCTGGACCTGGTGGTGGCCGGTAGGGCACAGCCGCACGGCGGCCGTGATGTGCACGTACGGCGAACGAGCGAGCCTGGCCTGCACCAGCACATCACAGCGCAGACCGATCGTGCTGCGGAAAAGTTACTCGCCACAGCGTCCGATCCGGTCCGGCCCGGCCGACGGTGCGGCACTGTGCCTTCTTCTTTCCGGCCCTCATGTTGCTTCCACTCCAAGCACCCATCAATCAGGCGAAAAGGCAGTTCAGGCAGGGTAAAAAGGCCAGCGATGATTAACACTGACTACTAGTTTTGTTGCATGATGAACATAGATCCATAGAAGCTCCAGTCCAGTTTTTGACGTGACATGACATGGGCCGTTGCTGATCCCTACAGTGACCGGGCATGTGTAAGACGTACGCCTTGCTCCATGCATGTGGTGTCGGTGTCACTCCTCTGATGATCCTTTCTGCTTTCCATGTGCAGCTGCATGTGTGCATTGGGCCGGCGCTTTTGCTTTCACTGTTCTGCTATCGGTGTTTTTTTTTGAGAAGTACACGCATCCATTAAAACGATAGAAGAAAGTACAGACACGCGGTGTTAATGTGCTGCTGGACCTGGACGGTGTGGTGCATGCGCGCGCGCAACAACGTAAGTACGTACGTACGGCGAGCTAATCTCTATCGACCATTCCTACTTCTGACGGAACCAAAGGTGGTCTTAGTGTCTACTAATGTTCAAATGATCAACATCATACTATCATAGGCGATGTTTCCTATGTTGATCTTGAAACCTAGATTTGGTTCATCATATTTCCCATGCACTAGCTACGTCAAGGATTAATTGCAACAGGTAGCCAGATGTGCAGACCACGCCTAGTAGTCTAGCAGTACGTACACTGATCGATGTATAGATACACGAGATAACAGATGGCCTTGATTTCTCGAGCTTAGCTGGGGCAACACACATGTACACTCGTACGACTCTCTTACATATCTTGTTCAACTCTCTAGATGGCCGCATATATGTTTATGACGGGTCAGGACGACTAACCCATACACCAATACATGGTGCATGCAATTATACGTAGAGCCGGCTTGCAGATGCATGTGGTATATATATACTGTACTAGGTACAAGCATGTGGCTGGCGAATCATCGAGCCGAAAGCAGCCGCGTGCATGTACAGATCGCAAATCATCATCGATCGAGGGCGATCGAGATCAATGCCTGCATGCATGTACGCTGCGCTACTGGCTAGCCTAGCCTAGTACTCCAGTTTTGGGAGCGTACATGCGTATCATTATCATGTTCCTGGTTAGGAGCGTGCCATTCTCGTCCAAGCGTATGCATGTGCGCATGTGCGGCAAACTTAAATTGGGTCGGCCTCGCTAGCCCTGGGGCCAGGCCCATGGCCCCAGTGCTCTTCTCCGGGAAAGAGGGAAACGACCGTGCGTGTTCATCGCTTAGTACTAAACGATCAGCATGAGCTAGCGAACGGCATGTGACTCCTTACGAGTCTCTACTACTATTAAACAAGCAAACATATTCTTCACTAAGTACACCCAGCCTAGCCTACACAAAACAACACGGAAGAATTACAGCCTCCCGATCCGTCCACATAATTTTATCTAACCGTCCAGATTACCCTAATCCACATCCAAAACATCGTTTAGCATTTTTAGTGGGCGGACGAAAACTCTGTCGTTCTCACGTCCCGCAAGAGTAGGAAGGGATCCCAGGCCGCGTAATTAGCGCTAACATCCCGTGAGAGGCCAGATCCCGTCCGCTCGGGACCCAGGCCCCTCGTGCGCTCACGACGGAGAACTTCGCAGCGCATCGGCCGACGGCTGCTCCGGTCTCCACCCCTACTCCTGAGGACGCCGCGCGCCGAGAGGTAAGGGTGTGGCCCATCGATGCCGTCCTCCTCTGCTTGGTGGCCTCCATGGATGCGGGAGGCCAAGTCGCCAGATCCGTGCTGGCCGACCGAAAGGGTCCCCGGAGGACGGCCGTCGGCCGGAGCTTCGCCATCTACCTCCAACAGCCATCCGGCACCCCATTGCTACTGGTACGTCATGCCCCTTCCCAATCAACGTCGCCGACAGCCTCACGGATGCCGACATCGCCGGGCTTCCTCAGCTCCCTCCCTGCCCCCTTGCTGGACCTCCCCGGCTCCCAGCTGCCCGTACACAGCACCGGCGCGCTCCCCGTGGCCTTGTTGACACCTCCCCGAGCAGGCGACCCACACGCACACCACTCTCGGCTGCACCAGGTGCTTGTGGTATTGCCTCAAAGAATGTAGTGTTAATATTTTAGGATCACTAACTTGCTGGTTTAATTTGTTCTATCCAGCGCGGAAGTGATGGTGCACGACGACGAGCTTCCTAGACAAGAAGATCTCGGTACTCTTTCCGATGGTGCAAAATCAAGGTGTACTCACTGACCTGTTCTGACTACTGATGGACATTATTCAACACATGTCTTTGAACTGAAAAATAATATAGTTGTTAAATGTTTATTCAGTTGAGAGATGCCAATAGAATACCAGTTTGGTTTTTTCTATTTAAGTTCTTTATATAAATTTTCTTCATAATATGCTTGAAACAGTACTGCTTTCAGTACATATTTTTTAGCTATTAATGATAATTAGGTCCAACTTTTACTTTCATTTGGAGCAGGTTCACTTTCGCCTTATTATTGCTCCACATACTGATACAAATGTCGGAGATTGCTCTTTTCTGGACACCTGCTGCCACACTGAGGTTGGCCATAGAAGCATACACTCATTATGTTAATCTCTTCCTGTGCATCTATTTTTATCTTACACGCACTTGTCAGAAACCATTTTTTGATTCAATCTTCCCTGATGTATAGATATCAATGCATGCCCTTGAACCTGTTTGAGGTTTGATTTTAGATACTAAAACACATCCATTCCGCATTTTGTTACTCTCTTCCGTAATTTTCCTAATTACCTGTTCATCTAGATCTGGAGTGGACTGAAGTTTCAGTATCTATGAGAGATGCAAGAACCTTTTCTCCTTCTCAAGGTATGATGGTTTACCTTTTTTGTATCCAAAATTTTATAATGAATAGCTTCCTTTTATGCTTTCTCCTGTATATTACAATACCATTCTATGTCCAGTATGCTCAAAGATCATCTGATATGTGTTGAGCAAGTAGCTACTATGTTGGTTCTGTCTGAAAGTTACTTTGTGTTCTATTTATTGTGATACTATCCAGTGCCCTACCAATTTATTCTCTGATTTGTCTGTCCATACCTTTTGATTTTTATTCTTTTTCATTGTCTTATGATTTAGGAAGCATTGAGAAGTTGCATTGCAAAAACAAGAGGTTGAGGTTATCACTTGAGGGCAAGAAGTCCTATCGTATCCCTCCAAACACGGAGGAGCATTCCTTACTTTTAGCAGATCAAATAATTCGATGATGCTTTGCTTTCTTACTATTATCTGTTGAAATGCATGGTATCTGTTGAAGAGCATGGTAAGGATGACAAGCCTACCAAAGGTTTATTCCAAATCTAAAATGCCTATACTTAGCTCCGTGTTTTGTATGCATAATCAGGGGCGATAAGCCCTGCATTTGGCCTTAATATGATGAAATAAATAACTTGTCATTGTTATGCATATTAGCTAGGTTCAGCTATGTGCGTATGTCTGTCCCCATTGACTATGCGTGTAATTTTCTCTTGTATTAGCCTGATGTAGAAAATAACTGAATTTTGTTTCTGTTCTTGCATCGCAAAACCAACTTTGGTGAAACTGCTATTGCCAAATAGATTGTTTTGATTATAAGGACCCTTTTTCAAATATCAAGATGATGTATTTGCAAACCTAAATGCAAAATGGTTAGTCAGTCTCAGCTCTACTTTCCAGGTATGCCACATCCAGATTACTCTTATCTTCTGTTTTTCTTTTCTTGGGAGTATAATTTACTTCCTATTTTCTACCTGTTTCTCTAACTACCCCCACTAAAATTTGTATTAGTTAGGATGCTAAAGAGGTAACAACGAAGGTATCCACTCAAGGATCGAGCAAATGCAGTTCTAATGCCTGGGGATTTTAACTGTCCATGAAATATTTCTCCTCTTAGAAGTGCAATTTAAAAAACTAATATATAAAATCACAGAAATATTAGACATAACGATGCTGATCTGTTATATTTAGGTGAGCGTATCATGCACCATACACAGTATTTTTCAACTGGGTTAGAAATTGGCATTTCTGTCATGCAAACTTCAGAGAATGATTGATCTGCTTATCCGTTGATGTTCTTGTGAAATTGTATCCTTATGAATTTTTCCAGCCCGTGGGAACATGGTAAATGATAAAGCCAAAAAAATAGCCTTGATGGAAATAACTGACAGTGGTTCTGAAATTTTACTGCAGCGTCTTTCTAAACTCACAACACTGAACTTGGTATGTCTAGATAATATGCAAAAACTTTAGTTTGCAGAATGGCAGATTTCAGACTTTTGATTAGGATGCTACATGAGATTATATGTAGAGACACCGGCTTATATTATACAGATTTCTTTTATTATTTGTTGATGTTTATGTACTGTAAATGTAAGTCATGGGCATCCCAAAGAAACTTGTTCTGACCATTGGCATTTTCATGGACCACCGACAGAAGAACATGTAACTGGAGGTTATGCAGTCTAATGTCGACAGCCATGAGATACAAGGCCAACCTGGCAAGCTTTATCTTCCTAAGGTGTGCTTGCAACTATTGAATCTGTTTATTTTTCTTCGTGTTTACACCTCTGTTGCTTCAAGGATGGTGATTTGATCCTAACACAGCCTTGCTACAGCCATCCAGAGGTCCAGGGCGACTACATGCCCATCACTCGCGGCGGCGAGGAGCACATGCATACGGCAAGCTCCGTGTCGAGATGATTAACCAACACCTGTTGGGAGCCCGGATGAAGAAGGTTGTCGACGCGGAGAAAGAGGATAAGTGATGAGATGTTTATGGCAGCTAATGGATGATGTTATCTTAGTTTCTGGATTTTTGTTTTGGTTGACTCGGAAACCTTGTTTGATTTTTTAAGATAGCTTTTTAGAACTACAAATATTTGATACAATGTGTTTTAGTATAGACGTGCATTGCACGTGCAAGCTTACTGGTCATTCCGAAAGAAAAAAACGCCGCGCTACATATACATTTGTACTGACAGTGCTGCATCCTAATGCTCAACAATTGTAACCGTAGATGATCGTCACCTTTTCCCATGATTTTCCTAGCTACGTATAGGGGTGGACGGATGAGGACGCGCTCGCACGGTCCGGTCCACGCTGGCCGGGACGATCGAGGGTGGGGTCGCACCTAAAGACCGTTGGCGATGAAATCAATTCTGCTTCCGTGCGTGTCGGACGTACCCACAGGACCAGCTTTTGCCTAGCGTATCATGTCGCGCCCGCGCGCGGTGGTGTGGTTGCATTGCATGCACCCACCAATAACCCAGCGATCGGTCTCCCTTCATTCATTCGACCAGCGATTCCGCACGCCGGGCAAAGAAGCTACCCTGCTTCTAGTAGAAAGCGGATCGAGAAATAAGATCGTATGTAGTACGTACGTAGGGATGCATGCATGCATCGATCGATTTCAGGTATAGTAGTACAGATCTGCATGTACGCGCGTGTGGTCAAGCTCGTCTCTGTACGCACATGTGCGCTGGCTCTTCTCCTTGTGCCGTTTTCTAGACGGCGCAACAGTTGGCTAATGGCCTACGGTATAATGCGATGCTCATCATCTACGCGAATACCACGTATGTAGGCATGTAGCCTCCCCAGTGCCAACCTACTTCTAGAGGATCAGCATCATCCTACCTACTTCCCCGCGCCCACACGATCGACAACTTCAATTAAAAGTTGCCTCAGTCCCAGTAAACCGTACACTCCCAGTCTGTAGATATCACCCCGTACGCTTTAGCATTTCCGCAGTAAACCGGTGTTGCTCAGTATATATCGACCTCCTCGGTGTTCTGCTTGATACTTAGTAGATCTTGAGTTGGGTCACCAACAATCTTTACTTGCATATAGTTATCTTGTCTACCTTCCCTCCGTCGGTTAGCTGGCGGCACCGCTGTCCATTGAACAGCTAGGGATCGCATGCACGACCTGCATCATTTGTACGGACGACAGAGATTAGCACCAACTAATTGTACGTCCTTAACACGGTTGGCGCAATGCATTAGCGAGGACGTGCGCCTGTAACGTGCACTAAGCGGCCCGGGGAGCCTGGAAACCAGAGCTGATTAGCTAACTGAAAAGTAGGATTAAAATAATGTCAGTGGCTCTCAGTGGGATAGCACTCCCGTCGATCTGTCGGTACTAGGCCCCTCCCCTCTCTTCCCCGGCCTTGCCGGCGGTGAGTAGGGTGAGGGTCCCACCCCGTTTCCCTTCTTAGTTTGCAGCCTGTTGTTTGCGTCCTACATGGCAGTTTGGGATGTAGTCTCGTCGGAGCGAAGGAACCGACGAGTCCAGTACAGATCTTGGAGCAGAGCGGCGGTTGTCTTCCTCGGCATCATCTGCTCCCTTCCTTGGTCTGTATCTTCCCCTCTAAATAATCCTTCAAGTACTGTTCTTGCTGAATCCCCTCCTTGTTCTTCGGATCAGGGAGTGTGGCCGGCAGATCGTGGTCCTTTCTTTGTTCCAAATAATCTTCCCTGCTTCTATTCTAAGTTCTTGTTGCCAGATATGGATCTTCCCTATTTTTCTCCATGGCAATCTTCCTCCAGTATTGTCTTCTTACTCCCTGAGAGTTCCAAGCGGATCGGTCCTGGCCTGGCACATGATTTATTAGTCCGATCTGAGGTGCTGGGGCCGCTTTCTTCCAGTGATGTTTCAAGGCTCTTCTTCTGCAATGGTAGGAGGCCGTTCTTAGTCGCCGATCTTGTATCAAAACAGTCCATCTCCCCTTCAACCTCCACCACGGAGGCCCGCTATGCGGTTCCTGGGAGAGACTGCTTTGATTCGAGCTTGGCGATGTTGCTTGGTACTCTGTTCAGGGGCTATCTGCCGTTCAAGCGGTCGTCTTTCGATGCCGATGCAAGTGCTTCGACTCACCCTTTGGCATCGGCGTGTGCTCGTTCCTCTGTTTTCTCAGAGTGCTCATCTTTTGCTCTTGAAGCAAGTGGTTATTCAAGATGTTTGGCTTCTTCAGCGCCAACCTCCAGATCTCCTTGCGTGAGATCAACCGGAGGCCCCAATCCCGGCTCTCTCCTTCGGCCGCTGGTGGCGGCCGGAGTTCTCCTCTGGTCGGCGACGATGGAGCAAGTCGGTTGCGTGTGCAGCTATCTTGGCTGCATGGCATCCCCTCAAGGACTCTATCTGCACGTGGCAACTCGCTCACGCAGTTTTAGCCACGTATCTATCAAGGGCGGTTTTTATTTTCTTTTATTATGCCCTTTTGTATTATTGTGGGATGTAATCTTTCTGTGGGGCTTTTTGGGCCCCACCTGATATGAATGGAAGCAGGATCTTTTGTTTGCCAAAAAATATATGGAGTAGCGCTGTAACATCTATATATGGAGCTCGACTTGACATCTCTGAGGCCTCCTCCAGCTTAAAGAGCTCGCTCCTTGCTGCTGGTCTGTGCGACGACGATGGCGCAATCAACTCCTCGGACCAGCCGGCCTCCACCCCGGCCCTCGCACGCGTTGCACTTGCCTGTGGCGCTGACCCGGACGAAGTCGCTGCGATCCTGTCCTCTGGTGCGCCCACTGCACCATGATCGCTTCGCCCCACGCAACATGCCATGCCCGGCTTCGCCAGCGCCAGCGAGCCCGCCCAAGTGTTGGGTGCTTTTGGAGTATGAGCGCTAGTAGTGATAGGTCCTTTTACTTTCATTGTATTTCCCTACAAAGCATGTCTACCATGCTAATCTACCTTGTTCTCCATGGGCACGAGGCAACTGTCGGCCTCTGGTCTGAATCCCTTCGGTGTAAGCTCAGTGATCTATGAATCAAATTTCCCTTTCTATTTGCTCGTGGAATGTTCGCGGTCTGGGTGATGATAACAAATGCGCTAGTGTTCTCTCAGAGCTCATTCACCTAAAACCTGACTTAGCACTCATTCAAGAAACCAAACTCGACAACATCTCTACCCAAAAACTACACTCCTTTCTCCCCCGTTTCCTTAACCAAACGGTTGCCTTGCCTGCTATCGGCACTGCCGGCGGTACTCTAACCGCCGTCAACCAAAACTCGATGCAACTAATCTCACATCATAACGGTCAATTCTCTTCGTCCCTAACTCTCTCATGCCTTGCACATCACTCACCCATATTTGTCACTAACGTTTACGCCCCGTCCCAAAGACCGCTCAAATCGATCTTCTTGCAGGAACTAAAGGATATTGCCCCTGCTAATGACGTCCCTTGGATCATTATTGGTGATTTCAACCTTTTACGTTTCGCCGACGAAAAAAGCACTGACAACTTCCATCAAAACGAGGCAGCCTTGTTTAACTCCACTATCGCTGACCTGCAACTCCTCGAGCTCCCCCTAATCGATAGACGGTTCACCCCCAACAACAGGCAAAACCCAACGCTAGAACGTATCGACAGAGCCTTTTTTAACCTAAAGTGGGACGAGATCTTCCCCAACTCGACGCTCTCCTCCATCACTAGATTTGCCTCTGACCATGTTCCTCTCATCATCCAAATCTCCACTTCAATCCCTCGTTCGCGCCTTTTTCGCTTTGAATCTTTCTGGTCGCAACACTCAGCCTGCAGACGAATCGTTTCCAACTGCTGGGCTGCAAACGACGGTGCTAACCCGGCGGCCTGTAACACCCCATTGTAATAAACCCTGTGACACTCTGTAAATTATGCCAAGTCATCCTCATTTGCAGAGTCTAATCACTTTGGTTTGACATCCAATTCAAAAAAATTCAAATCTGAAATTCAATCCAAAGTCAAAGTGCAAAATAAAGTTGCACCAAAAATTCTGGAAAAATGTCCATCTTTTTGCAAATAATCCAAAACCATGGTTGTTAAGGAAAACAACATCACCATCAACTTGATTTGGGCCAGGATATTTAATATAGTGCCAAACAGCATTTTTTAAATGCCCAAAACATTTTTGAAAATTCCAAAAATGTTCAAATAATGCCCAAACCATTTTCTGAGAATGCAGAATATTCCAAAGTATTTATGTGGCCAAGTTCCATGTTTTTACCAAATGGTTTGTCTGCTCATTGTAATACCAAAAGCCTATGAAAAATAACAGCAGAGATTAAAATGGAAAAAGGCCTGAACCAGCACTGTGCAACTGGGCCTTAGTTACACAGTGCAAGGCCCAGCCCGACGCGGCCTTTCTCCCACCTCTCCCGTCTCTCTCCTATGCGTGTCAACGCGCGCGTGGCCGCGCCGGCGCCGACCGGCCAAACGGAGACACCGCGGCGCCTCCACCGACAGCCCCGATGCGCGAGGGGATAAGCACCCCCAGCACCTCCCCCCTGGACCTCTCCTCGCTCCTCCCCTCCTCAGATAGCCTCTCCCCCTCTCTTCTTCCTCGGCACCGAGCGGAACCGAGCGCTCCCGCCACCGTTCGACCATCGTCATCACCACCACCGTCGACGACAGGCCACGACACCGTGTCTGGTGTGCACGCCGTGCTCGACTACGCCATCCCTGATCCCGAGCCGAAGCAGGGAACCACGGGAACGACCGCACGCCGCCGCCCCCCTTCTTCTCGGTCTCCGACGAGGACCAGACGAATCCGGCCGCCTCGCGCCTGCCCCGAGCAGGCTTTGGTCGGCTACCCCTCGTTGTGAGCCTCTTCTCCCCTCCCTGCCTCTTCACCCCGTCGAAATCGGTCCGTAGGCGCCGCCCCTCTTCTCGCCCGTGCTGTACTCCGCGGACCTCGTCGCCGGCGAGTATCCGGTGGCGCTTTTGACTCAGGACCTTGCCCAGCGCGCTCACCGCAACGCATAGGCCACGGCTAGCCCCTCGCTATGCTCGCTAGCGCTCGGCTTCGTCGTTTCCATCATCGCCCGAAGCCGCCGTCCGCCATGGCCGCCGTAGAGCTCAGCTCCGGCCTCCCCTGCTCGCTCTGACCGCGTAGGGCGACGTGCGGCTCCGCCAGCTCTCGAACGCGCCCTCCCGCGCTCGAAACGATGGCCTGTAGTCAATTTTCGAGCACATCCGCCGCGCGCCGCCGCGGAAATGGTCGCCGGAGCGACTCCGGCGCCGTTCCGGCGTCGCCGACGTGGCGTGGGTGGCCCCCACGTCCTGTGTCGCTGACCGCAGGGCCCCACGGGCCCAGTCGACCAGTTGACCTGGTCAACAGGCTGACTGGGCAGCCCAGTCGCTGACTGGTGGGTCCCAGTTGACCAGTCAACTGGTCAGCCGACGCTGACGTCGTTCCCACGTCAGGCTGACGTCATTAATCTTTTTCTGTTAATATAAATAATCCAGAAAATGCTTTAAACTTTGATAAATCATATCTTTTAATCCGTAGCTCAGATCGAAAAAGTGTATACATGAAAGTTGCTCAGAATTTTGAGACGAATCCGGATACGCGGTCCGTTCGTCTGTCACACGTTCCTAGCACCGCGAACACGCAACCGTTCCCCTCTTTTCATCTGTCCGAAATACCGGACACCGGGGATACTTTCCCGGATGCTTTCCCCTTTCACCAGTATCGCGTAGCACTGCGATAGAACACCGCTAGCTCTGCATGTTAACGTGTCATACACCTGCTGCTTTGTATTTACTGTTTCCTTTCCTCCTTCTCTCTCGGTAGATACCGGTGTCGACGCAGCCCCGGTGATTGGCTACAGCACCGACCACTTTGCCTTTGCCGCCAAGCAACCAGGCAAGCCCCTCCCTTGAGCATTCCGATATCACCTATTCTAAATTTCCCATGCTTGCATTAGAATCTTGCTACTATTACTACTTTTCCTATATCTGCTGCATAGCCTGTTTATTGTAGCCTTCTGTTGATAACTGCCTGCTATCCTAGCCTGCTTATTATATACTGGGTAGAGCCTCATTAGTGAGGGGGGGGGGGGGGGGGGGGGGGGGGGGGGGGGGGGGGGGGGGGGGGGGGGGGGGGGGGGGGGGGGGGGGGGGGGGGGGGGGGGGGGGGGGGGGGGGGGGGGGGGGGGGGGGGGGGGGGGGGGGGGGGGGGGGGGGGGGGGGGGGGGGGGGGGGGGGGGGGGGGGGGGGGGGGGGGGGGGGGGGGGGGGGGGGGGGGGGGGGGGGGGGGGGGGGGGGGGGGGGGGGGGGGGGGGGGGGGGGGGGGGGGGGGGGGGGGGGGGGGGGGGGGGGGGGGGGGGGGGGGGGGGGGGGGGGGGGGGGGGGGGGGGGGGGGGGGGGGGGGGGGGGGGGGGGGGGGGGGGGGGGGGGGGGGGGGGGGGGGGGGGGGGGGGGGGGGGGGGGGGGGGGGGGGGGGGGGGGGGGGGGGGGGGGGGGGGGGGGGGGGGGGGGGGGGGGGGGGGGGGGGGGGGGGGGGGGGGGGGGGGGGGGGGGGGGGGGGGGGGGGGGGGGGGGGGGGGGGGGGGGGGGGGGGGGGGGGGGGGGGGGGGGGGGGGGGGGGGGGGGGGGGGGGGGGGGGGGGGGGGGGGGGGGGGGGGGGGGGGGGGGGGGGGGGGGGGGGGGGGGGGGGGGGGGGGGGGGGGGGGGGGGGGGGGGGGGGGGGGGGGGGGGGGGGGGGGGGGGGGGGGGGGGGGGGGGGGGGGGGGGGGGGGGGGGGGGGGGGGGGGGGGGGGGGGGGGGGGGGGGGGGGGGGGGGGGGGGGGGGGGGGGGGGGGGGGGGGGGGGGGGGGGGGGGGGGGGGGGGGGGGGGGGGGGGGGGGGGGGGGGGGGGGGGGGGGGGGGGGGGGGGGGGGGGGGGGGGGGGGGGGGGGGGGGGGGGGGGGGGGGGGGGGGGGGGGGGGGGGGGGGCTGCACGCAACGACCCGGAGGGCACAGGGCGATGGCCCAAGACCCCTGAGCTCTTAGGATATAGACCGACGGGGACCTCTCTGCTGAGTTGTAGGTCGGGTTGCAGCGTATTGTTTGGCCGAGGGCGGGCATGACCCAGAAAAGTGTGTCCGGCCGGAGTTAAGCAAGCGTGATGGGTAAGTTGGTGCACCCCTGCAGGGAAGAACACATCTATCGATAGCCGGTCCTACGGTAAAGGACACTCGGAGTTGTATCCCGATTGATACAGCTAGACTTGAGATGACACCTGGATATGTGGCTCCGGGATCGCTTTCTCGCAGGGAGTCGAGGAAGGATCTCAGGGCGAGACTGTTACTGGATACTGCTACTTTATATTATGTTATCTTGTACCCCTCTATTGCTGCAAGGCGATGAAGATGATGAAGATGCTAGTCTTCGATAGGACTAGGCCTTCTCTCTATTCTGGCATTTCTGCAGCCCAGTCCACATATACAGCCTTTTTCTTGATAATATTGCATATGTAGTGTAGATCCTTGCTTGCTGAGTACTTCGCAGTACTCACGGTTGCTTTGTTTCCTTTTCCTCCCTTATCAGCTGTCGTGACCAGTCGACGGAGCCCCTGAGACCGCTCCCCGCCGACGACCTTTTCTACCACCCCGAGGAGGTTGCTTCTTCGAGGAGGCCGACGACCAGGAGTAGGATTGGAGGGTCCCAGGCAGGAGGCCTGCGCCTTTCGATCGTAGCTTTTGTTTTGCCCCGTCTTCTTGTGGGCCTTTCTGTCTTTCTTTTATATCTGTACTCAGATATCTAACGCTTCCGCTGGTGCTTGTTTGTCATCAAGCTTTGTATTCGAGCCCTCGAGGCCCTGGCTTGTAATAAATGCTTGTATGACTTTATTTATGTTTTAGAGTTGTGTTGTGATATCTTCAAGTGAGTCCTTAGGCTTGATCGTGTGCATTTGCGTGTATGATTAGTGCACGATTAAGCCGGGGGCGTCACACGGCCCACCTAGCCCTTTGCATCAAAACTACTCGTAATCAGCTTAAGGCTTGGACAAAAAAACTAAAACCTGTGCACCAGCGAGAAAAAGATTGCAAGCTGGTCATTAACCTCCTAGACCTTATTGAGGAGTCTAGAACTCTCGCCCCTTCCAAACGGAAACTTCGCTCTGTCATCATCTCAACGCTTCAACGAGCTATCAGCCAAAAAATAATTTTCTAGAAACTTAGGAGCAAAGCAAAAACAGCAATCGAGGGTGACGAGAACACCAAATACTTCCATGTTTGTGCCTCACAACGCTACCGTAAAAACAAAATATCTGTTCTCGAGCACAACGGCGTCGATGTCTTCTCCCACGACCAGAAGGCCCTCGTCCTAAAAGATTTCTACACCAATCTCATTGGCTCTCAAAAGACCACTACTTGGCGCTTCGATATCAACTTGCTTTACCCCCACCATGTCCCCCAACTAAGCACAATCGATGAGCCTTTCTCCGAACAAGAGATAAAAGATGCTTTCCTCCAAATGAACCCTAATGCCAGCCCCGGACCTGATGGTTTTGGTCCTGCTTTCTACCGCAAATTCTGGCCTCTCCTTAAATCTTCCCTGCTACCTTTCTTTTATGCCTTCCACGACCTCTCGGCCGATGTCGAGCGCTTCAACCGTGCCCATATGATCCTTCTACCCAAAAAAGATGTTGCCAGAACTGCGGACGCCTTCAGACCCATCTCACTGCAAAACTGCCCCCCAAAAGCAATCGCAAAACTGCTCACAAACAGACTCAAACCTCTCATCCCTCTGCTTGTGCACGGGGACCAAACGGGTTTCATTAATGGGAGATGCATCGCTGAAAATTTTGTCTACGCTGCCGATCTCACCAGTTGCTGCCACATCAGGAAAGCCTCAACCATGATAATTAAGCTTGATTTCCGAAAAGCGTTCGACTCCATTTCTTGGGCCTCCCTTCTAAAAATCTTGCACCATCGTGGGTTCTCCCGCAAATGGTGCTCTTGGATTCGAACTCTTCTCTCTTCAGGCAAGTCGGCCGTTCTCCTTAATGGCGTCCCTGGGCAATGGATTAACTGCAAGAACGGCCTCCGACAAGGGGACCCTTTGTCTCCGTACCTCTTCCTCATTGTTGCCGACTTGCTGCAACGCCAAATCCTACAGGCTCACAATGTTGACTCCTTTCACCACCCTCTATTTCAAGACCGTCCGCCTACTGTTCTACAATATGCCGACGACACTCTCATTATTGCTCACGCTTCACCTGAGGCTGCCCTAGTTCTAAAAACAATTTTGGATGACTTCGCCCTAGCCACTGGACTCGACATTAACTTCCATAAAACAACTTTTGTTCCTCTTCACACTGACCCCACTGTCGCTGATGCTATCGCTTCTCATCTTGGGTGCCCGGTCTCCTCCTTCCCCCAAACCTACCTCGGCCTACCACTCTCTCCTACAAAACTACCTGCCTCGGTTTTTAATCCCATCATCGCCACCTTTTATAAATATTTATCGGGCTGGGCTGCCGGATTACTCTCTCGTAGCGCTCGACTCACTCTTATTTCTGCCGTGCTTGACTCTCTTCCGGTCTACTTTATGTCTGTCTTTCGTTTGCCCAAAAAAGTTTTGAAAGAACTAGACGCGATTCGTAGGGCCTTCTTTTGGACGGCCGACAAAAATTGCACGGGGGCTCAGTGTCTTGTTGCTTGGAAAAATGTTTGTAAGCCAAAAAAATGTGGTGGTCTAGGCATCAAAAACTTGCTTATCCAGAACAATTGCCTTCTAATGAATTTTGCTTTTAAATTGTTGCAGCAACCAGACCTTCCTTGGGTTCACTGGTACCACTATAGATACACCACCGCCATTGCTGATACCACTTCTACGCCCTCCTTCATTTGGAAGGTTGTAAACCACCAGCTACTTACCTTACAAAAAAACTCCTTTGTCTTCACAAACAATGGTCAGTCAACCTTCTTTTGGCTTGACACTTGGATCCACCACCAGCCTTTATATTTGGCCTTTCCTCACCTTTTCTCTCACTCCACCAACATAACCATCATGGTCTCGTATGTCTTGCAGAATGGATTGCTGGCTAACCTGCGAAATCGCCTTACCATGGTTGCCTCTGCAGAGTTTGCTATTGTGTTGTCTTTGTTGCAGGATTTTCAGCAAAATGACGCCACCGACGATAGGTACCTCACCCATGGGCTCTCGTTCTCCACCAAGAACGCCTACCACCTCCTCGCCGGTACGCCCGCCCACGACACCAACGACACGCGGGTTTGGGCTTCACGCGTTCCCATCAAGGTTCAGGTCTTCGGATGGCTACTAGTCAGGGATCGACTGAACTCCAAGGCCAACCTTTTCCGCAAGACCATCGTCCCCGACACCACATGCGCCCGGTGCAATGCGCCATATGAGGATGCCGCACACATTTTCCTGCTGTGCCCAGACTCTGTGGCCATTTGGGCAGCCCTACAGCTACCTATGCCCACCTCCCTCGACGATATTTGGGACATCGCCACACCGCCCGATCTGGAGGACGATATCTGGCCCTCGGTGGCGCTCACTATACTTTGGAAGATCTGGGACTCCAGAAACTCCTTGGTCTTTCGGGGGCTCCGTCAACCAGCTCGTGTAACCTTACAAAATATTGTTGATGACTTCACTCTTTGGACTGCTAGATTTAGGGGTGCTCTTCAAAAGGTCGGCGCCATGTCATGGCGCCAATACCTCTCCTCGCGCGCTAGCGCAACTCTGTAAAATGTAAACTGGCCTTTGGCTATTTGAGTAATGCATTCAGGTGGGGACCCTCTCCCCCCCGGTGATTGTTCAAAAAAAAAATCTATATATGGCAGGACGGAGCCTCTTTTGCTATTTTTAACGAAAAAAATTAGATTCTTTTTTTGCGAAAACAATATGGATTCCTTAGATTCTAACTTTAGGCTAGATTGATTCGACATGGCACGTTCAGAGCAGCACAACACAGCTGCGAAAAGGGGCCGACGGGGAGGCAGGGTTGGGTCGTGGGAGCTATAGCCTGGCCAGAAATTACACGTCGGGATTACGGCTTGTAGGCATGCAGCAGTGTGCGAGCAGGCATGCAGATGCAGTGCGCCCTAACGAAAAGCAGAAATTAACTAATCTTGCATTATTGCACGGCCGTTAATTTACAGCTGCTTACCTGTACTAGATTTGAACCTTTTTAATTTTTTATCCAGTACATTCATCCGTGCGGCGACATGGGACTATGGTAGACAAACAATAATGTGGCCTACTAACAGCTACTCCTACCAGCTTGTTCGTCGTCGGTGCTCGCCGGTTAGAGTATATGGATTCCATAGTGGACTTCCTGCGAAAATTTCACCACGAAATTCGTCTCCTCGTGCCAGTGTTCACCATATGTACGTACGTACATTCCCATGTGCCGGGGGATATCCTCCTTTTCAAAAAAAAAAAACCGTACATTCCCATGTGTATATATTTCGCCAGATAAAAACACATGTGTATTTTCTAGATATAGCTAGTCACATGACGCACGGACGTGGCCGAACTGTACAGGCATAGAATAAGCCATGCTGAGCGGAGCAAGACAGGGGGTTCAGGTTCTCAGGGCATGGCCTGCATGCTCTGCTGCTTCTAGAGATCAATCAAGGCCACCAGCCATGCCGATGCTGCGATGCACCATGTATTCTAATCACATTTCACTGCATACCGGACTGGGCGTAGATAGCTCTGTTGCTACATGCAGCCTACACTGTTTGCCTACGTAGGAATCACTGTGGAATCGGCTCAGGCCTGATCAGGTGCATGCACATGGTACCCGTGACTGTGATCGATGCATGCACGCATGGCAATGGCATGGCATGGCATGGCATGGTACCAAAGGTACATCAATACCACTATGCCAGAAACACGCGGCGTCTTGATTAATCAGTAGTACGTAGATATGTGTATGCTGTTCTCTCCGTCTCATTCTCTATAACACTAAGCTCCCTAGTTTTAAAGATCCACATTCAATTGAGAAATCTAATTAGAATAGGGTCACCCAATTTTGACCGGGTCAATAATTTTCAAAGCTCTCTTGTTCAATTCTTTTATACTATACACTATGCTTTCTAATTTTTAAGGCTCACAATTAATTGAGGTATTTAATTTAGAATTGTGTTATCCAATTTTGACAGGTCAATAATTTCTTAAATTCTCTCATTCAATTATTTTAATTCACTATATTTCCTAATTTGAAGTTTTTTCAATCATTTGAGTATTCAATTTTGGATTTGGTTTATGATTTTGACCGGACCAACAATTTTTCAAATCAATCAGCAGCAACCCACCTATAAAAACATATCAATTCCATGCAACCTCCCACCACCTAGGAAAAAGAAGCGCCGTCATGTGATATTGTAGCACCAATATAGTATATGCAATCACCGACACAAAAATTTCTCAATATAAATATAAGTTGGTTAGCGGATAACACAGAGTCACACCATGAAAGGCCCACCAAATCAACGCATTATAAATAAAAATAAAACACACTTTATCATCTCCCCTACCCGCCAAACTAAATATTCCATCAGTTCCAAAATATAAGGGGTATTATTTTTTT
The DNA here is from genome assembly GCA_036873465.1 of Thinopyrum obtusiflorum. NCBI lineage: Eukaryota > Viridiplantae > Streptophyta > Magnoliopsida > Poales > Poaceae > Thinopyrum > Thinopyrum obtusiflorum. The sequence goes on from JAAAWM010011836.1 coordinate 27,615, forward strand.
TTAAAGTCAAATTTCTTTAACTTTGACCAAGTTCAGAGCAAAAATATCGACATCCACAATATTAAACAAAAAAGTATGAAAATTCATTTCATGATGAATCTAAAAATACCGATTTGATATTATGAATTTTGATATATTTCTCTACATATTTGATCAAACTTTAAAGGTTTGCTTTTCAAAAAAGAACACACCTTATATTTTGAAACAGAGTGATTATTTTTTTTAAGAAACCCAACAACACCAACGACGCAGCAAAGCGCGCCCAACCCTTCTAGTATTAATTAACGCTGAAATGGATGTATCTTTTTTTTTTCTGAGAGAGATTGAAATGGATGTATCTAGCACTGAGACAGAGGAAGTATACGGTCTGCCGCAGGTTGGCTTGGCCGGACCAGGCGCTATAGGCCGAAGCTACAAGCATTTCCCATTTTCTATTATGTTTTTTTATTTGCTACTGATTTGGAAATTTTTGAAGATCCAAATGAGCACCAAACCTTCTAAGTTAACTGTAGCTACACTGGACCCTTCCAAGGCTACACAAAAAGTTTCAGCATTTTTCGGTTAATATTACTATTCCTAGGAATATAATCCATATGAAATTTTACTATAATTTAATCCAAAGCCCCAAAACAATTACCTTTAAAATCACATAAATTTCGGGTGGGGCCACATGGTTACATATGAGCTCACGCCTATATCTTATGGTCTAAGAAGGTTATTTTGAACTCACTGGATTTTTTTAGGGTTTTGCCCTTTAATTTAAATGAGGTTTGAATTTCCCTCAATTTTGAAGTTCAATTGAATTTAAACATGTTGACATGCTGTGCTCAGCTACTCTAGTACATTACCAATAACCAGGGTTGTGACAACTCGACCCCCATGAAAGAATCTCGTCCTGAGATTCCGTAGTCACAGGGAAGAGGGCTGGCTACTCTGATCGAAGGCGATCTTATCGTTCCCTAGTTGCTTCCTTTTCGGAATGGTGAGACCATTGAACTTTGAGGAATTTAAAACTTGATATCCCCTTTAAAACCACCTAGGTGATCAGGCGGGACGGGTGAAAAGGCGAGTAACTATTTACAACACTCCAAGGTGTATATGCTACGTCATTAACTTCAATTTCAATTTTACCGGTACATACCAAAAAGTAGGCATGCAGGCGGAAGACCTCCGCGCGAGTCCACGAATGACCGCATGACTTAAGCCTAGCACGATAATTAATGTAACAAAAGTTAGTGCATTTTCAGCCTCGCGGACTGATGCGGATGTGATACGTCTCCAACGTATCTATAATTTTTTATTGTTCCATGCTATTATAGTATCAATCTTGGATGTTTTATATGCAATTATATGCCATTATATATTATTTTTTGGGACTAACCTACTAACTCAGTGCCCAGTGCGAGTTGCTGTTTTCTGCTTGTTTTTGTCTTTTCAGAAAATCATTATCAAAAAGTGTCCAAACGAGAAAAAAACTTTGGATTAATTTTTTCTGGACCAGAAGAGACCCAGGAAGCTTCGGGAGAAGACCAGAAGAGCCACGAGGAGGCGGCAAGCCTGGAGGGCGCGCCCCGGGGGGTGGCCGCGCCCCCAGGCTTGTGGGCCCCTCGTGGCACATCTTGACCTAATTCCTTCGCTATAAATTCACAAATATTCCCAAACCAACAGGGAGACAGAAGAGAAAACCTTTCCGCCGCCGCAAGCCTCTGTTCTTCCATGATCCCATCTGGAGGCCTTTTTCGGTACTCTGCCGGAGGGGGAATCGATCACGGAGGGCTTCTACATCAACCTTGCTGCCCTTCCGATGATGTGTGAATAGTTTACCACAGACCTACGGGTCCATAGCTAGTATCTAGATGGCTTCTTCTCGCTCTTTGATCTTCGATACCATGTTCTCCTCGATGTTCTTGGAGTTCTATCTGACGTAATCTTTTTTTGCGGTGTGTTTGTTGGGATCCGATGAATTATGAGTTTATGATCAGATTATTCATGAGAAATATTTGAGTCTTCTCTGAACTCTTTTATGCATGATTGTTATAGCTTTGTATTTCTCTCCGATATTTCGATTTGGTTTGGCCTACTAGATTGATTTATCTTGCAATGGGAGAGGTGCTTTGTGATGGGTTCAATCTTACGGTGCTCAATCCCAGTGACAGAAGGGGACATGACACGTATTTGTATTATTGTCATTAAGGATAAAAAGATGGGGTTTAATCATATTGCTTGAGTTTACTTTGCCTACATCATGTCATCTTACTTAAGGCGTTACTCTGTTTCATACTTAATACCCTAGATGCATGCTGGATAGCGGTCGATGGATGGAGTAATAGTAGTAGATGCAGTCTGGAGTCGGTCTACTTGTCTCGAACGTGATGTCTATATACATGATCATTGCCATGAATCCGTCATAATTATTTGCTTTTCTATCAATTGCCCAATAGTAATTTGTTTAACCACCATATGCTATGTATTCGAGAGAGAAGCCTCTAGTGAAAACTATGGCCCCCGGTCTACTTTATCATATATTAAAAACCTAAAATTACCTTGCTGTAATTTATTTACTTTTATTTTTATTAGTATTTTAGTTTATCTATTTACCTTGATAAGATTTATTCCTTGCAAATAACCGCTAAGAGGATTGACAACCCTCTTATTTGCGTTGGGTGCAAGTATTTGCTCTTGTGTGTGCAGGTGCACTTAACCGAATTTTGCTTGGTTCTCCTACTGGATTGATAACCTTGGTTCTTAACGGAGGGAAATACTTATCTCTACTGTACTGCATCATCGTCTCCTCTTCGGGGAAATACCAACGCAGACTACAAGTAGTAGGAAGAATTTCTAGCGCCGTTACCGGGGAGACATCATCAAAACCTTTCAAGTATCTTAACTCAAACTATCATCTACCTGCTCTACTTTTTATTTGACTTTTTATTTGCCTATCTTTTTAATCTCCCCCACTTCTCTAAAAATCAAAAAATACAAAAATATTTTTGTTTGCTTGTTTGATTGCTTTGCTTGAAGTTGCTACCATGTCTGAGTTTGAAAAAGTCATTGATTCTCCCGCCACTAGTGCGGAGCCTTTTGATCATCAAGCTTTGTTATCTAATGAAAACCCTAAAAGAAGCTTTGATGAAGTTGCTAAAGAAACACTAGATAATCTTGCCGATGATGATCCTAATAAAGAAGAACCTACTATCATGCATACAAAAAAATCCGTATTGGTAGTGGTAATATTATTGGAAAAAGTGTTATTCAAGATTTCTTTACTTGTGCTGGATCGCTACCTATGATAGGGGGATCAATTCTTGCTACAACTACTAGTCTTGCGGATGCAATATCATTGCTTATAGTTGAATTGGAGAGACAATTTGTGCATATGCATCCTCGTGTTCAATGGTTGTTTTTAGAGTTTTCCAATATTCATGATCCTCCTACTAAGCGTTTAGCTACTATATTTTTAGTTCATGAATTTGGTTATATTATGAAAGAAGCTAGAGAAATATTTGCTCACTATAGAATAAATAGTGGATGTCCTCCTATGGAAGAAATTCTTTATGATCAAGAAGCGATAAGGAAATTAAAATCAATGAATTATGCTGCTTATAATGAGAACCTTAGAAAAAAGGTCCCCCCCCAATTGTTTTGGTTGATAAAATTTCTGGACATAATAATCAATATGTTATAGGAAATCTTGGATTGGATTGTGTGCTTAAAGAAAGGCTAAAGGATTACCTCCATTGAAACTTGTATAACGAGGAAATAACCATCACTTATAAGGGGCCTAAAGAGGAGCCTCCCCCTCCAAAAATTGATCTCACAGATCCTTATCCAATAAAATTTAGTCCTTTCAACTACTTTTGCTTGCCATTAGAAAACTTGCTGCTGAAAGAAGGGAGTATGAGATGAACATGGATGATCTCCCTTATGATTACTATAATACTTGAAACAATGCATTATGCGTAGTTAGGGGCGTAAAACAATAGCGCTTGTTGGGAGGCAACACAATATTTATCTTTACTGCAATTTTTATTTTTCTTGAGTCACACAATTTTTGCTACTTTTATGATTGTGTTTTTATCTTTTAATTAGTGTCTGTGCCAAGTAATGCCTTTGGGATGATTTGGATGATAGTATAATTGATGCTGTTTGAAAACAGAAAGTTTTGTGCCTAGTTTGATTTTACCTTTTTTACTGGAACGTCAGAAAAATCTGATTTTTTACACAGTATTGATATATGAATTACCCACGTAGTCCTAATTTTTCAGAATTTTTGAAGTTACAAAAGTATGACGTTAATTCAGATCCTTACAGACTGTCCTGTTTTAGACAGATTCTGTTTTTGTTGCATAGTTTGCTTATTTTGATGAATCTATGGATTGTATCGGGGGGTATGAGTCATGGAGAAGTTGAAGTACAGTAGCATTATGCCAATATTAAATATGAATCAATTTACAACAATACCTAAAGTTTAAGATTTGTTTGTTATACTAACGGATCTCACGAGGTTTCTGTTGAGTTTTGTGTGCTGAAGTTTTCAAGTTTTGGGTGAGACTACGATGGACAAAGGAATAAGGAGCTGCAAGAGCCTAAGCTTGGGGATGCCCAAGGCACCCCAAGGTAATATTTAAGGAAGACTCAAGCATCTAAACTTGGGGATGCCCCGGAAGGCATCCCCTCTTTCGTCTACAATCTATCGGTAACTCACTTGGAGCTATATTTTTATTCATCACATGATATGTGTTTTACTTGGAGCGTCTTGTGATATAGTTTGTTTGCTTTTTAATTTGTCACAATTATCTTTGCTGAACACTCCCTTTTGAGAGGGACACACATTATTCGTGATTTGTTAGAATACTCTATGTGCTTCACTTATATCTTTTGAGCTAGGCAGTTGCTCTAGTGCTTCACTTATATCTTTTACAGCACGGCGGTGGTTATATTTTAAAGAAATAGTTGCACTCTCATGCTTCACTTATATCTTTTTGAGAGTCTAATGAATGGCAATGGTAATATGGACGGGTTATGAACTTGGTCCTGATATGATAGGTATTCGAGAGGGATATAATAAAAAACATTCATGTAGATCACTGGATATGATAAATTTGATTCCTTGCAATAGTTTTGCGATATTAAGATGGTAATATGTGGGAGGTATTAGTAGATAATTATGGTTTAGTAAGAATATTGGTGTCAAGGTTTGTGATTCCCGAAGCATGCACGTATGATCTGTCGTTATGCTAAGAAGTTGGAGCATGCTTTATTCTTGATTGTCTTCCTTTGTGTGGCGGTCGGGGGCGCGCGATGGTTAACTCCTACCAACCTCCCCCCTAGAGGTATGCGTAGTAGTACTTTGCTTCGAGGGCTAATAAACTTTCACAATAAGTATGTGAGTTCTTTATGACTAATGTGAGTCCATGGATTATACGCACTCTCACCCTTCCGTAATTTGCTAGCCTCTTCGGTACCGTGCATTGCCCTTTCTCACATCGAGAGTCGGTGCAAACTTCGATGGTGCATCCAAACCCCGTGATATGATATGCTCTATCACACATAAGCATCTTTATATCTTCCTCAAAACAGCCACCATACCTACCTATCATGGCATTTTCATAGCCATTCCGAGATATATTGCCATGCAATTTCCACCGTTCCATTTTTATGACACACATCGTCATTGTCATATTGCTTTGCATAATCATATAGCTGACATAGTATTTGTGGCTCAGCCACCGCTCATCATTTTTATACATGTTACGCTAACATCACTGCACATCCTGGCATTCATATAGAGTCATATTTTTATTCTAGTATCGAGTTATAAGTAAATAAAAGTGTGTTGATCATCATTATCATTATTAGAGCATTGTCCCAGTGAGGAAAGAATGGTGGAGGCTAATGAGTCCTTGAAAAAGTGGGGATAAGGTCCATGAGACTGTTCTAAAAAAAGAGATGAAAAAGGGCCATGAAAAAAAATGAGAGAAAAAGAGAGAAGGGGCAATGTTACTATCCTTTTTTCACACTTGTGCTTCAGAGTAGCACCATGTTTTTCATATAGAGAGTCTCTTATTTTGTTACTTTCATATACTAGTGGGAATTTTTCATTATAGAACTTGGCTTGTATATTCCGATGATGGGCTTCCTCAAATATCTGAGGTCTTCATGAGCAAGCAAGTTGGATGCACACCTATTTAGTTTTCATGTTGAGCTTTCATACACTTATAGCTCTTAGTGCATCCGTTGCATGGCAATTCCTACTCCTCGCATTGACATCAATTGATGGGCATCTCCACCATCAGTTGATTAGCCTCGTTGATGTGAGACTATCTTCTTATTTTTGACTTTCCCTTATTGATCTCTACCACCACACTCTAGTAGCTAGATGGCTTCTTCTCTCTCTTTGATCTTCAATACCATATTCTCCTCGATGTTCTTGGAGTTCTATCCGGTGTAATCTTCTTTTGCGGCGTGTTTGTTGGGATCCGATGAATTATGAGTTTATGATCAGATTATTCATGAGAAATATTTGAGTCTTCTCTGAACTCTTTTATGCATGATTGTCATATCTTTGTATTTCTCTCCGATCTATCGATTTGGTTTGGCCTACTAGATTGATTTATCTTGCAATGGAAGAGGTGCTTTGTGATGGGTTCAATCTTGCGGTGCTCAATCCCAGTGACAGAAGGGGACATGAGACATATTTGTATTGTTATCATTAAGGATAAAAATATGGGGTTTAATCATATTGCTTGAGTTTACTTTGTCTACATCATGTCATCTTGCTTAAGGCGTTACTCTGTTTCATACTTAATACCCTAGATGCATGCTGGATAGCGGTCGATGGGTGGAGTAATAGTAGTAGATGTAGGCAGGAGTCGGTCTACTTGTGTCGGACGTGATGCCTATATACATGATCATTGCCATGAATCCGTCATAATTATTTGATTTTCTATCAATTGCCCAACAGTAATTTGTTTACCCACCGTATGCTATGTGTTCGAGAGAGAAGCCTCTAGTGAAAACTGTGGCCCCCGGTCTACTTCATCATATATTAAAAACCTAAAATTACCTTGCTGTAATTTATTTACTTCTATTTTTATTAGTATTTTAGTTTATCTATTTTCCTCGATAAGATTTAATCCTTGCAAATAACCGCTAAGAGGATTGTCAACCCTCTTATTTGCGTTGGGTGCAAGTGTTTGCTCTTGTGTGTGCAGGTACGCTTAACGGAATTTTTCTTGGTTCTCCTACTGGATTGAAAACCTTGGTTCTTAACTGAGGGAAATACTTATCTCTACTGTACTGCATCATCATTTCATCTTCGGGGAAATACCAACGCAGACTACAAGTAGCAGGATGGCGCAGAGATGTGTCTACCTGCATCCCTACCGAAGATGACACATAGTCCAATGAACAATCAAAATTAGATTTTTTTAGTGTTTCACCCGCTGTTGACAGTAGAAATTTATTTTTTGTTTCTAAGTGCGGATTTGAATATGAATTTTAATTTTATGAGGTAATAAATTTACCATGTGTCGGTATTTACAAACACTATCCAGCTATTTTTCATAACTTTTTGGCATCCAATTCTGTTTTTTACTCGACCTTGGGATCCTTTATTGCTTAATAGAAATTGGATTACAATCTGCCACACGGTTACTAACAAGAAAGTTGGGTGCCTTCTATCCGACACTCTAAACTACTGAGAATAGTAGCATGCTTAGCGCAAATATTTGCTGGAACATTAGCATTCCTCGTAACATGACGAACCGAGAAAGAGGCAAACGTTGAAGGTCTTTCCCCAATTTCTTCAAAGATAGGCGCCACAATTGACCTTGAATTGTGTCGCGACGACTAGAGGTGAACAACCTGTACACAATCAGTTTCCATCACCACATGCGAGAATACAGGGAGCTGAGCAACGATGACACCTTCTCCCAATGCAAGCACCTCGGCGATGAAAGGATCGGAGACACCCGGAAAAGGTTTGCTCCAGGCGCCCAAGAACAATAGACGGGGTCTGGCCACGCCTCCTCCACCATTTTGAGCACCAATGTCTATGGCACTGTTTGTGTTGATTTTCACCCAGCCTGGGTCAGGCGAGCGCCAGTGTTGCGGCAATGATCCTAAGGCATAGCTAGTACTAACGGATCATCCCTTGCCCGTTTGATGGCCTGAATAGGATCGAAAACGTCCTTTTTTTGAGCCTCCCCTGAGCATACAAGCTGTAGCATCTGTTCGGACGCACAGTCACACACACCACACGCACGCACACCACAACTCACACACCCCGACTATGCACCTAAACCAGACCTACAACCTATATCTCAGATACGTCTAGTGAGACTTCCGAAGTCCTCGACTCCGGGAACGCCGGGCACGTCGTTCTCGCCTGTGGCTCGTAGACGTCAGGAGGTACCTGCGAAATTTTATTGGTACTGTTCAGTGAACAGTACCGCGTACACTGTTCAGTGAACAGTGCCGCGAGGTGAGACACCCAGAATTCGTCCCCAGCGGGGATCGAACCTGGGCGGGCGAGGTGCACAACGGCAGCCCCTACCACTGCGCTAGAGCGCAGTCCTCGGATCGAAAACGTCCTGATCGTGAGGCCACCGGTTACGAGCTGACGAGATGGCATGCATGACTGTGATGATCTTACTTCGGTCAGACTCAGAGAACATTTCGTCCAGAACTATATCCTTCGCCCAAGTACTAGGGTCCAGCCGAGGTAATTTTTGATCAAGTTCTTCTCTTGCGGCTGCCCAGAAGCTCCTAGCATGAGAACAATGCACTAGAGCGTGCATAAAATCTTCATCCAAAGCTTTGCAAAGATCACACCTTGCAATTGTCCTGATATAAGGATGTTTCAGAGTGTCATGGTCGGGAAGAATTCCCCGTACAACCCGCCACCAAAATACGCGAACCTTTGCGAGGTTTGAGCTTCCAAAGAGCATACCACAACTGCGTTTTTTGGGTCTCCGATACCATCCCTTCCTCTAGAGCGCGATGCTCCTTCCGAGTCACAAGAGCACGGTAAGTTGTTTTAACACAATATTCGCTTGATCTTTCAAGAGCCCTGACCAATTGGTCTTACAGAGGTCACACCGACAGACAGGGTGAGCGTATCAGGTCGTTCAATATATATATGTCATGATGGGTTCTCGTACTGGCAATTTAATTAATATATTCACAAAATCGGCAGAAAATAATGGTCAACCCAAAATATTCTCTAAAAATTGTACTAGTGTTATGCTTGTCTAGGATTTATGTCTTGAATTTGTTGTGAAAGAAAATAATAGAAAACCGAATGGGACCGTCAGGGACAGACCGCTCTTGCTCGTGCATGGAGATATCAAATCAATGGATCGGATATGCTATATATTCAACGCAAACGTCGCAATAAAACCACATCCATCCAGGCGTCAGTTAATTCAGCATATTATATCATATTCATATATAATAGGATAAGATGCTGCCGCATACTAGGAGATATGCACGAATTAATGTGTATGCATGGAGAGGATGCACTGGCCTGTCTAGTCTCCATCCAAAGTGGGAAGGAAAAAGGAAGCAGAGCCAATGCGGTTGGTGCTGCTACTGCACGATGGAAGCGAGGGAGCAATGATATTATTGGCTCACTGCTTACTACTAATTGATTATGATTACGTTACGTAGGGGCTTGATTTATTAGTGCGTAGGCGTAGCCATCAGCATGATTTGGTCCGGCCTGTTTGGTTGTTTGCACTTTGCGGTAGTGCATGCTGTGGGATGTGGGTGGCGTCGCCATGCATGCTGGCCTAATTATGCTCAGCTCCATGCATGCCCTAATCCTGTTAGTACCACCTTGGTACTCCCTCCGTAAGGAAATATAAGAGCGTTTAAATCACTAAAGTAGTGGTCTAAACGCTCTTATATTTCTTTACAAATGGAGTATTAAACAACAAAATAAACACCATCCACAGGTGATAGGGGGCTGTTGTTTTCGTCAGTTAATGTGTGAGGGAGACCAAAACCTGCATGAGTATACACATGCTTGTCCACTGGTCACATGGTTAGCTGAGAGGGACTGTCCATCTGTCATGAGTGAATGCCTTGGGTACATACGTAGCTGCAGATTATTATCCTAGTTAACTTACCTTCAACCATTAAGCTAATACAGTACTGGTTGTTTACTGAAGGAACACTGTCCTATGCTGGGTGTAGTATAAAATTTGCGTAGTGAATGTGAACAAGTGAGACGAAACAGAACAGTCAAAGCAGGACGCAATACTCGTCTTTTGCGACGGGGTCGTCTCCTTGTTCACTCCCACCTACCCTAACCCGAGTAGAGTAGATCCAAGATTGCGCACCTGCTATACGTATGACCCTACATCATCATGCATGCCCGCCCAAAGTGCGTGCGATTACCATCGACCCTCACCAACAACAAGGGACTAATTTAAACTGCAAGATAAAAAATCAACACTTTCAGTCAACCACAAACAAGCGTGCCTGGTAGTAACAGTGATGGTTGGATTCAATGTGCTCTGTTATCCCAGTTTAAAAAAAAAAGTGCTCTGTTATATATGGAACCACAAGCAAATCGATGAGGCAAATCTTTTGCCTCCGTTTTGAAAAAAAAAGCTCCACGCATTGGCATCTCCCAAGATACGATGGATTCATGCATGTTTCTCCCAAGAAGCGGTCGAGAGCGTGCCCAGACCGCTCCGTCCACTGTCTCTGTTGGCCAGCATGCAGTGCACAGCATAGGTAGATGTCTCCAACGCCTGCACAGCTGTGGCTCACGAGTCGCAACGAGCTCCTCCGAAACTGAAACAGACTCGACCGGCAAGCGTCCAAAGCGAGACTCGGCCGCGACAAGCCCGGTGACATGGACGCCGTGGAGCAAACCACGATGTCCGTCCGTCGCTACAGCGATGCAGTCCCGGACGGATTCGCGTCGCGCACGGAACGGAAGAGAGCAGCAAGCGAACAGAAAGTCGGAAACTGATGCCGCCTTTAACTCGGGGGGTGGGCGGAGAGGAGGAGCATGCAGCAGCGTCCATCCGTCCCCGTATGGCCGTATGTATGTCCATCCAGTCGTCACGCCACTAAATGTGAACCGAGCCGCCGTTGCCGGAGCGTGACGACCGTGGCCGGGGGCCGGATTGCCGTTCCACTCCGTCGGGCGGGACGAGCGAGCCGCGCGCACACAACATTTTTCCAGCTTGCATTCCGCCCCCTGCGTGCCAGCCCCACCACTCCCCTCCCCGACCGAGCCCACACCTCCGTATAAATTCGCAAACCACCGCACACCCTCGGCAGAAGCAGCACACACCACAGCACAGCCCACACTCTCGCTAATTTTGCGGACAGCCCCGTCCTCGTCCATGGAAAGGACGCAGGGCTTCTTCGCGGCGCTCAAGCAGGAGGTGGCGCGCGGGCTGTCGCCGGCGAGGGCGCGCCGGAGGTCCGAGTCAGCCGACCTCGACGCCGCGCTCAGGTTCTCCGGCCCGGTGGGCGGCGGCGAGATGCTGGCGCCGCTCATGGAGGGGCCCGATCCGGAGTCCGGCGACGGCGACGCCCGCGGCGCCGGCGCGAGGAGGGAGGGCTGGGGCCGCTGGGTCCGCGGCCAGCTCGCGCGGACGCCGTCCTCGGTGGCCGCCGCGGCTGCCGGCGCCGGCGCCGCCCGCAACGACCTCCGCCTCCTCCTCGGCGTCATGGGCGCGCCGCTCGCGCCCGTGCATGTCTGCGCCGCCGAGTCGCTCCCGCACCTCAGCATTAAGGACACCCCCATCGTAAGTGCTTCTCCTTCTTCCTCTTCTACATGCCGCTGTCTTAGTGTCTTTCCCGCCTTTCTTAGCTCTAGATTTGGTCTAGTCGTGTCTTTGTGTTCGACGAAATGCTCCAGTCAAATCTCTTCTCAAATGACTGTGTCTGAGCTCTCTTAATTCTTCAATTCATGGTCCTGCATACTGTAAAAACGTATTTACTCGTAATTACAGTGCTGTAAAAAATTCTCCTTATCTTCTTCACTGATGTCTGCTATATTTGTTGTCTAGTGATGGTGTTTGTTCCTTACGATAAAGATGTGCGAAATTTTGTCACCAAGGTGTTTGATTCAGGGAGAAAATCATATATGTCCAGTAAACATAGTTATTTACTGTTACGAGCTTTTTGCTTACACAGGAGACCTCGTCGGCGCAGTACATTCTGCAGCAGTACCTGGCGGCCTCTGGTGGGCACAAGCTCCTGGCCTCTGTGCGCAACTCTTACGCCATGGGCAAGGTGCGCATGGTAGCAACTGAGTTTGAGAACGCCGGTCGCCTGGTCAAGAACCGGAATGCGGCTCGCTGCGCCGAGCCAGGTCGCTTCGTGCTGTGGCAGATGGCTCCTGAGAAGTGGTACATCGAACTGGCTGTCGGTGGGAGCAAGGTGCATGCTGGCTGCAATGGCAAGCTTGTGTGGCGCCATACCCCGTGGCTCGGCTCCCATGCCGCCAAAGGCCCGGTTCGCCCCCTCCGCCGTGCACTTCAGGTATAATTGCACTGCCCCAGCCCACGTCTCGTATGCCATTGTATGTGCCCATACAGCCATGGAAACAGCTTGATTCAAATGTTTTGATCAATGTCTTTCCAGGGCTTGGATCCACTGACTGCAGCAAGCATGTTTGCCGGTGCACGGTGCATTGGGGAGAGGAAGGTGAACGGGGAGGATTGCTTCATCCTGAAGCTGTGCACTGACCCTGAGACCCTCAAGGCACGGACTGAGGGCCTCGCGGAGATCATCAGGCATGTCATGTTTGGGTACTTCAGCCAGAGGACTGGCCTTCTCGTCCACATTGAGGACTCACATCTGACGCGGATTCAGTCAACAACCGGTGGGGATGCGGTCTACTGGGAGACTACCATCAACTCATTCATCGAGGACTACCGGCCGGTGGATGGCATCATGATTGCACACGCCGGGCGCTCGGCCGTAACCCTGTTCCGTTTCGGCGAGGAGGCCATGAGCCACACCAAGACTCGGATGGAGGAGGCGTGGAGCATCGAGGAGGTTGCGTTCAATGTCCCTGGTCTGTCCATGGATTGTTTCATCCCACCCACTGATATCAAGTCTGGATCTGTAAGTGAAACCGTCGAGCTTCCTCATGGTGAGAAGAGCAAGTTCGGTCCTCCCCCTGGTCACCGTGCCAAAGTTGCTGCATTGGAGAAGACTGATGGCGACGAACTAGCATGGAGGGGAACGCATACCTGAAAATTGCAATTGATTTTCAGCCCATTCATGCTTGCTTCTTTTCATTGCAGCTGACTGATGAGTAGTGTAGGAGAGAAACAGGTCGAGGGAGGATTTCGATTTTGGAAATTCGAAATGACCTCTGTGTACAGGAAGGAAGCAGCATGAGGCATTCACAAGGTCCTGAATATCTCCAAGGAGGTTCCCTGTGAAGAATCGTTTCTAATCTCTTCAAGGGGGAGCGGTAGTAGGTAACCCTTGTTTGCTATTTCAGGCTTTTTTGTCAGTACTATCATGTGGAAGACTTGGTGCGTTCCCCATTCCAACTACTCTACCTGAGAAAGGTCATCGTGGTGGTGCTGTTTGTTCCCCTTTAGCAACACCAATTGGAAGAAGGATTTGCTCGCCACGGTGATCTACATCCAATTGGTTGTTCAGTTTGGTATGCTTGGTGAAGCTAACCTTGTCAGAGAAGTGTAACCTCTTCTGAATGGCTGTTACTACCTCCTAGGTTTTCAATAGTTCTTCCTTCGCATCTCTCTCGTTTTTCCTGAGATGAAGGTTGTTGTACTCATTAACAGAAGCTTGTTTGTTTCCTTGTAATCCAAAACATCTAATGAGTGGAGTGTCTTGTGATGTCCCTGGTTTGCACACCCCCGGGAATGATTTTTGCTTTTCCTGGACATGTTGAACCGCAGCAGTGTGGCATCAATGTGCCTTTTTGGGCCGCTTGCATTTTACTTTGGTCTGCCAGTGTGTTGAAGGGAGTAATGATTCATTTACTGCCATGATTAGCATGGCCCCCATGTGCTTCTTCCATTCCACCCCAGCCCCAGGTGCTGCTGTCAAATGACACAGGGTGATTTTTCCCTTTTATAATCTGTACTGGTAGTAGTACTACTAGTGAGCTTTGTGAGCCTTTATTTTTCTTTCGGTGTCCATCCCTGAAGACTGATGAGGCCTCACTAACCATGCTGCTGCTGCCACCTTTCCCTGGGCATTAATGACATGTATTGCACTCCTTTTTTTTTCTTGTTGTGAGGAGTTGTGATTGATTTATTCTTTTTTTTGAAGGTTGATTGATTTATTCTTGGGGCTGTGGGTTCTTCCTGGGAAGAAGGGACCAATGTCTGAGATGAGGAGATAGTAATATTCTCAAGTCCACTGTCTGTAGTATACTCTCACCTATTGGGAACTTGCAGCTCACACACCGATCCTGCAAGGTCAAAATCTTGTCTTTAGTAATATTCTCAAGTCCACTTGAGGAGTAGTATAGTTTGTAGTTTCAGACTTGTTTATTGTCCGTTCCGTAGACGCTCTTCTGTTGTCTACGGTGGGTTTCTGTGCAGCCTCTGGTGCACAAGTTTTGAGCCCTGCCATTCCGGAGATTGGTTTGTTCTTCAGTTCCAAAGGAGAAGCTACAAATGAACCTCAAATCGACGGGTAGAAGTCGCCCGTACTCCTGAGTGTGGAATGAAATGGAGCAAAGCCAGTGAGAGATGCCGTTATCATGTCTACCAGCGCAGCCATAGCCTCACAGCCGCAAGCTACTTTGACAATGGCGCCTAGCTAGCTACCATGTTCATACACAAAAGGCTATAAAAGGTTGCTAGGGTTAACAAAAGCAAGCAAAGCAGGAGAAGCCTACTGCCACTCACTGTCCATGCTATGCTAGTGCTACCATGAGCAGCAGCAAGGAGAGCAGGCCAAATGATTGATGTTCCTTGTGCACCTCCTCCTCTCCTCTCCACACACACGGTAGCATATCACTCGCTCGTCTCAACTGGACCTACGTTACCAAACACGGAGGGGAGAAATAATATATGGCACGATCGATCGCAGGCGGTGCTGATAACCTATATGATAATATCGATCTATCGTTTTGCAGCTTTATGGACCATTTGATATGTTCTTAAGGACCACACAGATATTATCATACACGCAGGAGACTACAGGAGTACGATCGCATTATTATTTCTAATCCTTTCCTAACAGACAACTTGGAACAGTAACAAAGCAATCATTGTTTGCGTGCCTGCGTTGCGTGGTGCTAATCTTGTAAGCGTGGCCAGTAAATATGACTTTTCGTAAGAAAGCTTTTCTAATAATGTATTACTACCAACTGGTTGGCTTCTGAATCTCTAGTCATATATATACACACCAGCACAGACAAATGGAGATTTGTTTTGTTCGTCTAAAAATTCACTGGTCGGAGAGGGGTGGGAAACCTGCACTTGCTGGCACCTGAACTTTGGAGTTGAAGCCAAGGAGTTCTCGAGCGCAAGGATCCTACTGTATGAGCGAAGCTCAACCGTTGAAGAGAAACACCTACTGCTACTGGGGTGTGGGCTGAGCGGAGCAGAGCAGAGTTTTGTCTGCGAAGTACACGGGCGGCAACCAGACGCAGGTGTCAGCTGAAAAGCTGCTGTTTTTGTTAAGCATTAACAGAGGGTCAGGGTGATTGATTGTTTCAGAGGTGCGTGTTTAGCATGATGGGAGACGTGCAGATGCGAGGCATGATGATGGACAAGCTCGCTGCGGGCGTGCTGCAGCTGCTTAACCAAGCGACGAGAGAGATCAGCGGCTGACATGCGCCGGGAGAATGATTAGCAGAGGAGAGGAGGGGACGGGTCGACAGCGGAGCAGCTTCAGAACAGAACCGGCCGACGGGGAGAAAGAGGTATCATCGGTTCCCGTCGCCGCTTTACGAAATGGACGGTGGCATGCGTTAGCGGCCTGCAATGCCAGCATCCAATGCTGGTGGCAGCAGGCACAGGCACCACTGCTGCTCTTCGCTTCTTGTCTGTGTAACTCCGTTGGTGGCAGCAGACTGCCCTGCAAGGCTGCAAAATCTGGTGGTGATGGTTTTTTTTTTTTTTAGAGAAATCTGGTGGTGATGTTTGTTCGTCAGACATCCAGCAGTTTTTTTAGTGAAAAAAATACACTGGACAGGGATGATATAGTCTATGTGGTTCGAGCACCGCCGTCCCTCAACCGCGCCGCCAGGCCGCCTCCACCGCGTCCTCCCCTCCGTCGCCGCTGGAGGAAGCCGTCGGGCGAAGCCCCGGCCGGCCGACGGCGGCGGCGGAGGACCGCTTCCCTCCCGCGTCCGGATCGGGTGAGGCGGGTCACCCATCGGCGCCAGGGCGCCTCTCCCTGATCTGGGTGGCGGCGGCGCGGTGGCTCGCCTCCGGCGACGCCGCAAGGCGGCGGCGTGGTGGTGGGCGGAGGCGGCGGAGCTGCAGGGCGACGTGGAAGATCGGGTGGTGTTAGCCGCTCGGCTCGTCCGCGTGGTCACGGCGACCATGGCTGCGGTGGCCGGCGGCTCGGCGATTCGGCGGCGGCGACGTTCGGCCTAGATCCCGAGGCGGCGGCCCTGGAAGGTGGCGGCAGGTGAAGCTCGGGCTGCCCGCGGCGGCATGGCGTGGTGCTGTCCCTGTCCAAGGTGGATCTGCGCCGGCGATCTGGTGGCTTTGGCTCCGGATTGGTTCGGATCAGAGACGGTGACGAGCGCGCGGGATCCATCTCGACGGTTCTCGCGGTTTGACGACGTGGGGTGGCAGCCCTTCTCCCAGGCTCCAGTGGTGGCACTCACAGGCAGTGGCCGGTGTGCCAGGGCTCCCACGGTGGCAATGCTGTTGTGGATGGTCGCCAAATTTAGGCGGCTAGATCTGGAGCTTTGAAGGCGGTCGGGATGGTGCACAAGTTGTCGATTGGATTTCTTAGGACAGATCCGGGTGAAAACCTGGCCTTCGACCGGTGGGCGGAGCCGGTGATGGTGATGCCCTTGGCGTCGTTTCCTTCTTGAAGGCATCATCGAGGTGAAGCTCCCAACTCCTCCCGCTACCTCCGGGGGAAACCCTTTAAAAAGAAAGATCTGCAAGCATTCTTTATGGGAGTCGGGGCTTTCTGATTTGAAGTTGCTGGAAAAGGACCTCTGTGATCTTCTGAGCTTTGAAGTCCCTTTTCCATTTCCGTAATTCCTTTACGACAAAATCCCCTGCTAATCCCCCAGCACGCAGTTGTCCAACCTGAGTTTTTAGATAGTGGTGTCGAGCAAGGTCCGAAGGGGTCGTTCCCTCCTTAGGGGTGTCATTCTTGGAGGTGTGCATTGGCTCGAGGGACCAGTGGACGGTTTTAGCGGTGGAGCGGCGTTTCATGTCACGCATCGACGATGTGGAGCCTTGGCGGCGTGGCGCAGCAGGGTCTCGACGACGGATGTGTGATGATGGACGCGTGTAGGGAAGTGGCATTGTCTGGCGCCGTGATGGCGTCGACTGCAGGCCTGGCAATCAATGCGTCAGTACCTGCTCTGAAGATGGATCGGTGAAAAACGGCGGCGGCAACCTCTGAGAGGGCGCCATACCAGTGTGTGCCCCAGACCCGACAGTGTGCCTTGGTTGGGGCCTCAGGTTTTAGATGTAGGCTTTGGTGTGAGGTCTGTTTGGTATTCGGCTCGGACTATCGGCACCCCTTCATAAGTTGGATAGGAGTAGCGATAGATTTTGCGAAGATGGTGGCTTTCGACTTACTGATGTATTAGTTTGTAAGGTATTTATGAATATATACAAGTATTAAAGCGGCTAAGCAGGAGCTCCTCCGGTGCATTCGCAATGCTGGGCGAGACCTCTTCTCTTGCCGACGCGCGTAACTCACGGCGGATTTACACGTACGTTTGACTTCAACGCTGGTTTTGTTTTTTTCAGTTTTTTTTACTGCCTGCTGAGGTTACCAACCGAGGGCCACCGAGGCCCACTGTGCTCCTTCCCCAATTGGGTCCTCCAGAGAGATCCAGAGAGAGAAGAGAGAACGTGAGACGAGACAGGAGAGCAGGTCAGTGGCCGCCTCCACCAGTCCATCTCTCGCCGCCCACATCCGCCGGCGTCGCACAGGTCGAGGCCCTGCTGCATGGCACCCTTTCTCCCCTGATCCACTTCTCTCTCCCGATT
Organism: Thinopyrum obtusiflorum; assembly: GCA_036873465.1. Classification (NCBI taxonomy): domain Eukaryota; kingdom Viridiplantae; phylum Streptophyta; class Magnoliopsida; order Poales; family Poaceae; genus Thinopyrum; species Thinopyrum obtusiflorum. The sequence goes on from JAAAWM010011836.1 coordinate 45,776, forward strand.
TCTTCGTCACCGTCCATGGCGTCGTCGTCGTTCTCATCGGGCATGGCAACGGCGAGAAGCGGCAATGCGAGTGCTGGGGCTCGGTCCGGACGCCCTCTGCTGCGATGTTGGGATAGGCTGGGGGGGGGGGGGGGGGGGGGGGGGGGGGGGGGGGGGGGGGGGGGGGGGGGGGGGGGGGGGGGGGGGGGGGGGGGGGGGGGGGGGGGGGGGGGGGGGGGGGGGGGGGGGGGGGGGGGGGGGGGGGGGGGGGGGGGGGGGGGGGGGGGGGGGGGGGGGGGGGGGGGGGGGGGGGGGGGGGGGGGGGGGGGGGGGGGGGGGGGGGGGGGGGGGGGGGGGGGGGGGGGGGGGGGGGGGGGGGGGGGGGGGGGGGGGGGGGGGGGGGGGGGGGGGGGGGGGGGGGGGGGGGGGGGGGGGGGGGGGGGGGGGGGGGGGGGGGGGGGGGGGGGGGGGGGGGGGGGGGGGGGGGGGGGGGGGGGGGGGGGGGGGGGGGGGGGGGGGGGGGGGGGGGGGGGGGGGGGGGGGGGGGGGGGGGGGGGGGGGGGGGGGGGGGGGGGGGGGGGGGGGGGGGGGGGGGGGGGGGGGGGGGGGGGGGGGGGGGGGGGGGGGGGGGGGGGGGGGGGGGGGGGGGGGGGGGGGGGGGGGGGGGGGGGGGGGGGGGGGGGGGGGGGGGGGGGGGGGGGGGGGGGGGGGGGGGGGGGGGGGGGGGGGGGGGGGGGGGGGGGGGGGGGGGGGGGGGGGGGGGGGGGGGGGGGGGGGGGGGGGGGGGGGGGGGGGGGGGGGGGGGGGGGGGGGGGGGGGGGGGGGGGGGGGGGGGGGGGGGGGGGGGGGGGGGGGGGGGGGGGGGGGGGGGGGGGGGGGGGGGGGGGGGGGGGGGGGGGGGGGGGGGGGGGGGGGGGGGGGGGGGGGGGGGGGGGGGGGGGGGGGGGGGGGGGGGGGGGGGGGGGGGGGGGGGGGGGGGGGGGGGGGGGGGGGGGGGGGGGGGGGGGGGGGGGGGGGGGGGGGGGGGGGGGGGGGGGGGGGGGGGGGGGGGGGGGGGGGGGGGGGGGGGGGGGGGGGGGGGGGGGGGGGGGGGGGGGGGGGGGGGGGGGGGGGGGGGGGGGGGGGGGGGGGGGGGGGGGGGGGGGGGGGGGGGGGGGGGGGGGGGGGGGGGGGGGGGGGGGGGGGGGGGGGGGGGGGGGGGGGGGGGGGGGGGGGGGGGGGGGGGGGGGGGGGGGGGGGGGGGGGGGGGGGGGGGGGGGGGGGGGGGGGGGGGGGGGGGGGGGGGGGGGGGGGGGGGGGGGGGGGGGGGGGGGGGGGGGGGGGGGGGGGGGGGGGGGGGGGGGGGGGGGGGGGGGGGGGGGGGGGGGGGGGGGGGGGGGGGGGGGGGGGGGGGGGGGGGGGGGGGGGGGGGGGGGGGGGGGGGGGGGGGGGGGGGGGGGGGGGGGGGGGGGGGGGGGGGGGGGGGGGGGGGGGGGGGGGGGGGGGGGGGGGGGGGGGGGGGGGGGGGGGGGGGGGGGGGGGGGGGGGGGGGGGGGGGGGGGGGGGGGGGGGGGGGGGGGGGGGGGGGGGGGGGGGGGGGGGGGGGGGGGGGGGGGGGGGGGGGGGGGGGGGGGGGGGGGGGGGGGGGGGGGGGGGGGGGGGAAATGATTGCATGTATCGTCCAGATGTAAGGCCGGAGATCATCCTCCTTTTCTAAAAAAAAAAGATGTGGTTCGAGCACCTCGGTTTTTACATTTTATAGGAAACGGATGCCTGCTGTGCATGAGAAGCTTGAGTTGTTGCAAAAGTAGGTCCAACTTTCTTTTATCGGATCAACGTCTGACATACGAAGCACATACAAAACCAACGACGTTTGTTCGCTATTCCCGCAAGAAAAAGGAACGCTTGTTCCCCAAATGTAGAAGCACAATGATATATTTTGTATAAATAATTTTGGAGGCGTCGATGTTGACATGTATACTTACTTCTGTGGTCAAGAGAAAAGAACCCTTGTTCCCTGATATGGAAGCACAGTAAAATAGTCTATAAATATTTCATTGGTGTCTATATTGATGACATGTACTAAAGACTAGTGCGCGCTTCGCCTTATTGGATGGATAATTACATAATTGACTAACTCTTTCTCCTCTAACAGATTATTGTGGTCGGTTGTTTCGTTTTGGTTTTATCTGCGTTGGCTTGGGTTTTAACTATGTTATGGTGGTGTTTTTTTCTCTTTCATTCGTATGTCGTGTTAATGGCCAAAGAAGAGGTGTTTACTCCTCTTACCAATTGAGGTTTCGCACAACTTTTTGACTAGGGCTTTAGAAAGGTTGTAGTTTCACGAGGAGCTAGGCTGCTATTGGAGACGATATTTGTTCTGAGACGAGAGTTGACTTGTTCGCGAGCGGTTGTAGTGTCCTTACACGTTTCTGCTTCAGTGAAAACCGGTGGTGGTTATGTGAGCCCCTTGAAAGCTCTATTTCCACGTTGGAACGGTGGAATTTCTGCTGACACTCACATGGGCCGGCCAATCAAGCTCTCACTCGCTCAGCTCAGCTCATTGCTTTGCTTGCTCGCTTATTTTTTTCACGCTTGCTCCACTGGTATCTCAAAAAAGGGTATCGTGTATTTTATTTGAAAAGGTTCGTTAAAATAAACAGATCTACACGGATTTTAAAAAATCTTGGATTTAAAAAATATTATAAATGAAAAATTCATGATTTTTTAAAATATTCATCAATTTAAAAATTCAGATTTTAATAATTATTAATGAATTAAAATGTGAAAAAGTAAAATAAAAACAAGCAGGAAAAGAAAAAAAGAATGAAACAGAAGAAAATAAACTATTAACACCTATAGAAAAACACACAAAAAAACCATGCAATATCTTCTCAAAACTAGAAAAATCAGACAGCTCATTACGGCTAGGTGTGCATTTCTCTCAGCTGCGATGCACATTCTTACAAGCGGGGCCACAGCCCTTGACGCACCAGAAGACTCCACATCTAGGGAGCTTAGTATCTTAGAAGATGATTGCCCAAATGAGTAATAAAATAAAATAAAACAATTCTGAATTATGTTTTGTAACAATTACGGGCGGCTATTCTACCCACATGTGAAGTTTCACCAACAAATGACATCCATGGTCTTTTTGGCGGAAAAAAAACCCTCTGGTTTACTTCAAAACAAGGTTTTGCCTCATTTAAATGTTCATATGGACCCAGGTTCCGAAAATCCCGCGACATACTTTGATTGTTAAGTGAAAGCCAAACGAAGCAAACATTTCAAGTAATTGATTAAATTAGTTATTCATATTTTATGTATTTTATAAACTATTACTTGTTGTAGGGTCGATATTGTAGCAAGTACTCCTCCTTTCACAAATATAATATATTTTAACTTTTTTGTAAATCAAATGTGTATAGACATGTGTAGTGTGTTTGTGCATTCATTTCAGTGCGCACGTAGTCCATATTGAAATAACCAAAACATCTTATATTTTTGAACGGAGGGAGTAGTTAACTTTCACCTTAGTCATTTACCATCCAATTATCATTGAAGCATGTGATTAGCTTACAGTTAGTAAATTACAATGATTACACCACATGGTACATGTGGATGTGGTAAGCTACCTCAAACCCTTAATTAATACAAGATTTTTTCCCCATCCAAACACTCTGGTGGTATTTCATACACTCCGCAAATTTGTAAAACATCATCTTCTCACCAAGGCCACTCTTGTTGTAGCCGCAGCCCAAACAAATGGGGCCTAAAGCCGAAGCCCAAACAAATGGGGCCTAAAGCCAAAGCCCAGTGAACTCATCCAGGAAAGCTGTCCAGCCCAAGCGAGCGAGATACGCTTAATATTTGTTTGACCTTAGGGGCAAGAGTTACTAGACTAGCAGGCGGAAGGCGCGGTGGCACGCCGCGCCCATGGTTGAGCCCATGCAGGGGGGGGGGGGGGGGGGGGGGGGGGGGGGGGGGGGGGGGGGGGGGGGGGGGGGGGGGGGGGGGGGGGGGGGGGGGGGGGGGGGGGGGGGGGGGGGGGGGGGGGGGGGGGGGGGGGGGGGGGGGGGGGGGGGGGGGGGGGGGGGGGGGGGGGGGGGGGGGGGGGGGGGGGGGGGGGGGGGGGGGGGGGGGGGGGGGGGGGGGGGGGGGGGGGGGGGGGGGGGGGGGGGGGGGGGGGGGGGGGGGGGGGGGGGGGGGGGGGGGGGGGGGGGGGGGGGGGGGATATTCAGGGAATTGAGTGGATACTCTATGTTGAGCCACACACTTACAGTAAAACCACTACAAAGGTATATATACCTTCGAAGGCATAGAAGTTTGTTAAAGAATCAAAATCATAGCAATGGCAGAGTTATCATAATGAAGCAAAAAAAAAAAAGCAGAAGCTTGTGTGAGTAATCAAGATCACTCTTTCTCTGAAATTTAATGCAACAATATGGTAGTGGCACACAAGGTGCATCATCAGGGAAGTTTGGCTACTCAGTAATCACAGCAGTAGATTTAATCAAATGTGAAAGCACATAATCGTATACAACATGAAAGTCTGCATGAATTAGTAAGTTGGGAGTACATGCTGATTTACTAAATCATAAGTAGAACTTGTACAATCATAGAACATGGCATAGTTGTGCAGACGAAAGCTGGCAAGGTATATGTTCTATTACCTATTAGGCAAAAGGAAACACATTCTTTTGCTCATAACTGTCACATACAAACCATGTGTAGAAATAAGATAAGCCAGGGGGGGGGGGGGGGGGGGGGGGGGGGGGGGGGGGGGGGGGGGGGGGGGGGGGGGGGGGGGGGGGGGGGGGGGGGGGGGGGGGGGGGGGGGGGGGGGGGGGGGGGGGGGGGGGGGGGGGGGGGGGGGGGGGGGGGGGGGGGGGGGGGGGGGGGGGGGGGGGGGGGGGGGGGGGGGGGGGGGGGGGGGGGGGGGGGGGGGGGGGGGGGGGGGGGGGGGGGGGGGGGGGGGGGGGGGGGGGGGGGGGGGGGGGGGGGGGGGGGGGGGGGGGGGGGGGGGGGGGGGGGGGGGGGGGGGGGGGGGGGGGGGGGGGGGGGGGGGGGGGGGGGGGGGGGGGGGGGGGGGGGGGGGGGGGGGGGGGGGGGGGGGGGGGGGGGGGGGGGGGGGGGGGGGGGGGGGGGGGGGGGGGGGGGGGGGGGGGGGGGGGGGGGGGGGGGGGGGGGGGGGGGGGGGGGGGGGGGGGGGGGGGGGGGGGGGGGGGGGGGGGGGGGGGGGGGGGGGGGGGGGGGGGGGGGGGGGGGGGGGGGGGGGGGGGGGGGGGGGGGGGGGGGGGGGGGGGGGGGGGGGGGGGGGGGGGGGGGGGGGGGGGGGGGGGGGGGGGGGGGGGGGGGGGGGGGGGGGGGGGGGGGGGGGGGGGGGGGGGGGGGGGGGGGGGGGGGGGGGGGGGGGGGGGGGGGGGGGGGGGGGGGGGGGGGGGGGGGGGGGGGGGGGGGGGGGGGGGGGGGGGGGGGGGGGGGGGGGGGGGGGGGGGGGGGGGGGGGGGGGGGGGGGGGGGGGGGGGGGTATGGGCGCAGGAGCACCAGCCTATCCCAACATCGCAGCAGAGGGCGTCCGGATCGAGCCCCAGCACTCGCGTTGCCGCTTCTCGCCGTTGCCATGCCCGATGAGAACGACGACGACGCCATGGACGGTGACGAAGAAATCGGGAGAGAGAAGTGGATCAGGGGAGAAAGGGTGCCATGCAGCAGGGCCGCGACCTGTGCGACGCCGGCGGATGTGGGCGGCGAGCGATGGACTGGTGGAGGCGGCCACTGACCTGCTCTCCTGTCTCGTCTCACGTTCTCTCTTCTCTCTCTGGATCTCTCTGGAGGACCCAATTGGGGAAGGAGCACAGTGGGCCCCGGCGGCCCTCGGTTGGTAACCTCAGCAGGCAGTAAAAAAAAAACTGAAAAAAACAAAACCAGCGTTGAAGTCAAACGTACGTGTAAATCCGCCGTGAGTTACGCGCGTCGGCAAGAGAAGAGGTCTCGCCCAGCATTGCGAATGCACCGGAGGAGCTCCTGCTTAGCCGCTTTAATACTTGTATATATATGTAGCTCGCTATAGGTGCAGGCAGATGGTGGTTGCCAAAGCTCAATCAGAGTGTGGCTGCCTTTTAGGTGCTGCTTTGACAATAGGGTCCATCGCTTACCAGTTAACCATTAGGCCAAGTCATTCCGAAATTAGGCAGGAGGGTATAATTAAGGGGCTCGATATTTCGCTGTCCGAAGAAGGCCAATCGGTATGTGCGGCGTTTTGACCACTAGCTGTGTTTGTTGAAACCGGTTAACCCATTCTGCGGATTGAGGCCGGCCGGAATCGAGTGCGGCGTTTTGACCACCGCGTGCGCTAGATGCGTTGTTGATCCTATACCTAATAGAATAGATTGATCTTCACTAACTTATTTATCTTAACAAGCAAACATGTCGCCTTATCATACAAACATGAATGAAATAAAACCCACCTCACACATGCAATCATGAACGAGAAAAGACCCACCACAACATTTAACCATGTATGAAAAAAAGTTTTTCATTCAATTATTTTACATTATGTTCAGTAAATATTTTACAACTATACATAATCAAATATAGTAACTCATATGAATTTTAAATTTGGTTCTTGACTTAAAATTTCAACGATCAATTCCCGCAGCAATGCGCCGGGTATCGTCTAGTTAGTTCTATACTACATACAAGAACGTGAGGTAGTAGACCAGCTAGCCCCTCTAAAGCCCTACGTGCCTACCCTAGTGAACTGGTTTCGGTGTTGCAGATATTTTGTCACGTAATCAAAATCGGTGTCAGGATCCACCATATCCAATGCCACTAACGATAATCTTGCGTGTTTGCGTGAGATTTACACCTTTGCGGTCAATGCATGCATGTGTTCGTGGAGTCGGGGACCAAGGCTTAATTGACAGCCTCCTCCCGGTGAAAGATGCATACGATCGAGTTGCTGCTTCACTTTGCTAGTAAGCACCGGTGAGCTGGCGGGAAAAGGGAAATGGCTGGTGATTAGCGGGAAGCTTCGTGAGAGTCGTTCTTTATTTGCACAAAATAAATGTTTCCACGTTGTCCGCAGTCTCAATTCTTAGGTTTTTTCGCAAAAAAGAAGTCTTAACATCGGAAGCAGATTTGTAGCACCGGGTGCTCCACACCCCTATACGAATATTAAATTCAAAAAAATACCGAGAAATTTAAAAAACAAATCTAGGATTTGGGGATATCAAACCTGGGTTCCCGATCTAGTCCCGTGTGAAATTTCGTGAAAAAAAATACCAGAAAACGTATTCGTGGCAAAAAAGATAAAAAATTCCTATGTAGTATGAAAAAAAAACTGTTTGGATGGATTTTTGTTCGGACAGTATTTCCTTCGCCACGGATACGTTTTCTGATATTTTTTCACGAAATTTCTCACGGGAGTAGATTGGGAACCCATGTTTGATATCCCCAAATTTCAGATTTTTTTGATTTTTTTTGATATTTTTTAGTTTAATATTTGTATAGGGGTGTGGAGCACCCAGGAGCTCCGGTGTATTTTCCTCTTAACATCCGCCAATATTGCTTTTTTTTATTGAGATGAACGTCCACCATTATTGTTTCTACCATGAGAAACTGGCACATATGCGTGCGTATGTTTCTCCAACAGAACGAATAAACGCTCTCATCAGAAACTGTTCCGTTGCGGAGACGAGACAAAATCTCTCACATCACTCGCGGTACTACCACAGTACGTCCAGTGCATCAACGCATGTGAACTTATTCATGCGTCACAGATTCGTACGTACGTACACGAGTTTAGATGGCCAGAGATCCAGTCCATAGCAATTCATGCGTCACAGATTCGTACCGATACTTATTTATTTACAGGACCTCCTGCGAAAAAATACAACGTTTCTTACACAGGGTACAGACGTGCCGAGATTCCACCATGATGGGAGACCGCCTTTTCTTTTGAGGGAGATGGGAGACCGCCTTTTTTAACCCGGAAGACTGCGTCGAGAGTACGTGCTGGATTCTGATAGTATATGCGGGCTATGCATGATAGGTTGGCACGTGGACCATGATGGGAGAAATTATGCAAAGCTGGTGGAGATCATTAAAGCTCGCTCAAGTTGCGAGATAAACATATCGAACGTTGTACGCCTTCAACTCCTTTCTGTGTTTTTAACGCACAACTTTGCCCTGTAAACAAGCGTGCTACAGTTCATTCAAACAGATTGCTGGAGTACTTCACCTACTCTATAATTCGCGTTAACAAACAGATTGCTGGAATATACTACCGTAAAGTATCTCGTGGCCTGCTTGGCTTGGCCAAACTTCTGACTTTTTTGCGGGAAGCCAGACACTTTGATTAACATAACATAGTATCCAGTTCATCCAAGCAGGCACAGGTGGGATGGGTGTTTTTTAGGACTCATGTACACGCATCATTCCACTTTACTTTGCAGCTTATAATACGGAGCCACACAATAACTGATGCATACATGTGCACTAACTCTTATCTACCACAACGAACTTATATAGTACTACTAAATCTATATAACTTCTATATAAATTGCAACATATTTTGATAGTTGTTCTAAACTCGCAAAAAAAAAGTTGTTCGAGAACTTTTTCTTTCGTGGAAATAGTTGTTCTAGACATTGTATATAACAGGCAATAATCTCTCAAAAAAAGACATGCGTTAGAAGTAACCTAAAACTTGTCAAGTGCAAACTGCAGTTCCTGAAAGTGTGCAGCGACATTTGCGTCACAAAAGTAGTACCAGTACGATGAGTTTCCTTTGGACAAAAAAATAAATAAATAACTGAAATGTGGGCCCACTAAATTCTGTGTGGGCGCCGTTCCCGGGAAAAGACGTTGTGTGTGGGCCCACCTCCATCGATCTCTCTACTCATGTTTTCGTATAAGAGCAGGGACCCTCTTCCTCGGAACACCAATCTCGCACAAGTCTCCGCTTGGCGCTTCCTAATCCTAAGCAAGAGAAACATCAGAGCAAAAACCCAACCATGAAGGGGACAGCACCATGGCGCAGGTTCTCCGAGGCCGAGGCTGCCGTGAACCGCTCCATCGCGGCAAGCAGCGTGGGCAAGTACTTCAAGCTTGAGGCGCGCAAGAGCTCCTTCACCAAGGAGCTGCGCGCCGGCGCCGCCACCTTCCTCACCATGGCCTACATCATCTCTGTCAACGCCGCCATCCTCACCGACTCCGGAGGCCCGTGCACCGTGCTCGACTGCACCCCGGTGGGTAACTCCACCGCCGTTCCTGGGCCGGAGTGCATGCTGGGCACGTCCAACCCGGGGTATGAGCAGTGCCTGGCCCGCACCAAGAGCGACCTGATCGTCGCGACGGCTGTGGCCGCCATGGTCGGCTCCTTCGCCATGGGCACTCTCGCCAACCTCCCGCTGGCTCTGGCCCCCGGGATGGGGGCCAACGCCTACTTCACCTACAACATGGTGGGCTTCCATGGCTCGGGTTCCATCCCCTACCGCACGGCGCTCGCCGGCGTCATGATGGAGGGCATCATCTTCTTCCTCCTCTCGGCCGTCGGCCTCCGGTCCAGGCTGGCGCGGATGATCCCGCGAAATATCCGCCTCGCCTCCGCGGTCGGGATCGGTTTGTTCCTAGCCTTCACCGGCCTCCAGGCGAACCAGGGCCTTGGTATGGTGGGCGCGAGCCCGTCCACGCTCGTCACACTCACTGCGTGCTCCGAAACCGACCCCGTCACCGGCGCCTGCCTCGGCGGCACCTTGCATAGCCCGACGTTCTGGCTGGGCGCGGCCGGCTTCCTCATTACCGCCACATGCCTCGCCAGGGATGTCAAGGGCGCCATGATATACGGCATAGTGTTCGTCACGGCCGTATCTTGGATCAGAGGCACGAGCGTCACGGTGTTCCCGGACACGGCGGCTGGCAATGCCGGTTTCTCCTACTTCAAGAAGGTGGTGGACTTCCACATGATCAAGAGCACGGCCGGGCAGCTCAGCTTTGGCGGCTTCCGCCACAGCAGCGTGTGGGTCGCCATGCTCACGCTGCTCTACGTCGACGTCCTCGACACCACCAGCACAATGTACTCCATGGCCGAGTACGGCGGGTTCACCGACGGGGCCGGCGGGTTCGAGGGCGAGTACCGGGCTTTCCTCGTGGACGCCGGCTCTACGGTCCTCAGCGCGGGGCTCGGGAGCACCACGGTGACGACCTACATCGAGTCGACGGCGGGGATCAGAGAGGGCGGCAGGACGGGGGTGACCGCGATCACCGTGTCGGCCTTCTTCCTGGCGTCGCTCTTCTTCTCGCCGCTGCTGATGAGCGTGCCGCCGTGGGCCGTCGGGCCATCGCTGGTGCTGGTGGGCGCCATGATGATGCGCGTGGCCAAGGAGATCGAGTGGGGCGACATGAAGGAGGCGATCCCGGCGTTCGTGACCATGGCGCTGATGCCGCTGACCTTCTCGATCGCCAACGGCATCATCGCTGGGCTGGGCGTGTACGTCGCGCTGCACTGGTACGACTGGGCCAGCCTGGCGTATGGCAAGGTGGGGAAGGCGCTCGACGACCGGCGCAACCAGGTCGCCGCTGCCACGGCGGAGGTCGGCCCCGCGCTGGAGGTGTGACCGTGTGAGGACTGAGGATAGACTTGTTTCCTCGTGTCTCTAGCTAGCTAGTTGATGATGGTTAATTTGGACACAGAGCATCGTGACATGGGATTAGGACTGGTAGGAACTGTAGTAGTAGCTCTGTGCTTGGAAAAGGAAGTGGGAACGGTCTCCATGAGATTCTTGATGTGCAAGGAGGTGTTTGTACTTTGACGGCCATGATGGCAATGTTCGCATTGATTTCGGTAGCACGTTTATTTTCTGACGGATTTGGGTGAAATTGTACTGGCAGGTTTTGCATAGAGGTCAAAGCTATCATTACTTGCAGGACGTATGACATGAACTCCAAAAGAACTGTGAGAATTTTTCGCAAAAAATAAAAAATAAATCCTGTGAGATTGGTATGCCATGAACTCGAAGGTTACTACGATGTCATGATCTGCTGTCAGGTTATTTTCTTTTCAGTGTTAAAAAAAAAGGTTATTTTCTTTTCAAGCCAAGCGTAAAAGTATAAAAGGTTTTCAGTGCTCGCGTGGAGCTGCAAAACTTGCCGTGTACCCAACTCCTGACTGCTGCGTCTGATGGGCACGTACGCTGTATATAGTGTCAGCGTATTCGATTGCTCGCTCGAAAACAGAGTGGGAATGGAGGAGTTCAGCTCAGCTCAGCTCAGGAGATAAGCCACAAGAACGTACACGTATCATGACAGGGCTGAAGAGGATATTTTGCGTGTGGATTGGGGGATGTCTGAAGGCTGACGACGGCTGCCACTTTCCATCAAATTGATTCCCTACCACGTAATCTTTTTTCCTCCGGTAAAACCATCTGCATCTGGACGTGGTTCGAAAGCTGGATGGGGCCTATTGCCGGAAATGTGCGGCCTGGGTCTCGGGAGTCAATGATTCGGAGAATATAAGCTTCGACTTGTCCTCTCGTATTATCGGATCACCAAAGAAAAGGTTCAAGTAAATCTGAAAACTGTTCATGCGCCTGGATCATCAGTTCAGTTACGTTGCTTAAAAAAAATTAGAGGTATGGTTACGGGATGATAAAATCTGAATTGTGGCATAATCCACTCTGTTGAGAAGCTCAGAACTGGCTCCACAATCAAGCAACCTCGACCCATTTTACTCCTGATTGTGGTTTGTAAACTCTTCCCTAAACTAATCACTTAAAAAGTTCACTCCTTGAACGAAAGGGTTTACTTAAAGGGGCGAAAAAAAAATCTACTTCTCAGGCAACGTATCTAAATTTCTGAAGATGCAATAAGAGCATCTACAGCCGCATATAGCAAATCCGGTCCCTCAAACGTCTACAGACGTGCCCGGGCATGTCCGAGGACGGTGAATCTAGTCTAAATCTTCTCCGGCGCTCGTTCGTCTCCATGTTCGTGTCCACGTCCGGCGGCCGGCTGAGACCCGTGGAGTGAAGGTGCGGTCGCCGGCGAGGAAGAGTAGGACATGAGGCACGGACAGGCTCACGGTACTCGAGGCGCTGTCGTCTCCCATGCCCTCTTCCTCGTCAGAGCCCGTGGCCTGGACGTCGCCGGTCGATGTGAGGTCCGAACATTTTTTTAAAAACAAGAACAAATTTTGAAAAAAAGTGAACAATTTTTTCAATCCACGAACAATCTTTACAGTCTGAACACTTTTCAGAAAATCCTAACATTTTCTATAATTTGTGAACGAAATTTGACAATCGGAACATTTTTTGAACTCCTGAACAATCTTTTAAAAGCGAGAACATTTTTTGAAATTCCCGAAAAAATATCAAAACACGAACATTTTTTTAGTTCGTGGGAAAACAATTTGCTAACAGGAACATTTTTTGACATTCTAAACAATTTTTGAAAAACACAAACATTTTCGGAAATTCCCAAAAAAATTGAAAAATGTGAACATATTTTAAATTTAGGCCCAATATTTTAAAACATGAACATTTTTTAAAAAGCACGAAGATTTTTTGAAAACACGAACGTTTTTTGCAAAAGAAGAATAAACTTGAAAAATAGAAAAAGAAACGAAAAAAGGAAAACGAAATAATTTGAAAAAGAAACAGAAGACGAAAAGAAAGAAAATAAAAAATAAAAAGAAAGAGAAAAACGAAAAACGAAAAAAAAAACATAGAAGAAACAGAAAAACCGGATCGGGTAGTACCTACATTATCTACACAAATGGGCCAGCCCGTCGCATCGCTCGCCCGCTCACCTGTGCGAAGCATCAACAATTTGACGCAACGCGCGTCAAATAAGTTTTCCCCTAGGGGCTGCTCGAGTGCTCGCAAGGCCTGACTCCTCTGCGTGAGCCCTAGTAAAGATACAAAAAATAACTATATCCCATTTTATAGAAAAGGGGAGTACTCCTAAAAAAAAGGAGTACTCCGGAGACACATGTTTATGTTTGTGTGTATTATTTCGACTATGATAAATACATTTAGGGTCATTTTTTTTTATTCACTAGATTTTTTAGACATACAATGTTGAAGTAACTTGTCCTCTTGAATCCTAGTACAATATGTTGCCGTCATGCAGGAGCTCTTTGGGAGGCGATGCGCGAAAACTGGGATCTGCCAACGCCGGAAGACCTTCGCGGCGCAGAGGCAGAATGGATATTTCGCCTACTGGATAAATTGTCGGATGTGCAAAGGCTAGCCTCGCTCATGATCATGTGGAGAATCTGGTATGCTCCGAATGAGGTCACGCACCAGAAACCCCCGGTCCCGATCGAAGGCTCGCACAGGTTCCTATCAAGCTATATATTGTGTCGCTCCTTAGGATCGAGCAACATCCAGACATGGTTAAGGGTAAACAGATGATTAACTTTTCTGGAAGCAAGCCAACGAGCGCATATGAAGTTACAGCTAAACCATGGCTGGAACCTCTAGAGTTGAACCATGCCAAATTAAACATTGACGGAGCTTTTGTGAAGGAAGACGGCACGGTCGAGGCTGGTAGGATTTTGCGCGATCATGATGGAGCAGTTTTCTTTACTGCAGCACGAGTGATCTTCAACTATTGTGATCCCTTGGAGGCTGAGATGGCAGCCATGGATGAAGGGCTTAGCCTTGCACTCCACTGGTCAGACTTGCCGTTGATTGTGCAATCGGACTGCGCCGAACTGCTACAAATGGTGCAATCGAAGGAGGTGGGTCGGTCCAGATATGCTTATCGTGTTAGTGAGATCAGACGGCTTCTGGCTCACGGAAATAACGTTAGTCTAGCTAAGATTAGTAGGCACGCGAATGTGGCGAGCCATATCCTTGCTTCTATGGGTCGCTCGCAACAACGTACTGCCTGCTCGCTTCGTAACTCCCCTATGGAGATAGCTAGCATACTTGACTCTTATTGTAATCACTAGGTATTCCTTTCCCTCATTAATAAAGAATCCTAGTACAATATTAGGAGACCATGCAAATTTGGATCAAAGAGTTTGATGCCACATGAAAAAAACAAAGAAATTGCATCAAAAGATTTGAGACTAAGTGGATGGAAAGTCTTTCTCCAAAATAGAATGCAAAGGTATCTTTAAAAGAAAATTCTAAGGATTCCAATTTTACAAATGAAATAAACTAGTACTTAGGAAAATTTTCGAAGGATCCAAATCCTCCTTAAATTATAGTATGATATTTTTGAATCAAATGAGCCCTTAGAGAGGGAAACGGTTGATCAACACCTACTGCTAAACGAAGTCTACTTGGTTTCCTTGATGTCTTGATTAGTATAGTACGTACTCCATGGTAATCTCAGAACCGAGGAAAGTCTGTCGGCGATGGAGGCAGCGCCGTGTCAGGAGTCGGTCCGCTCTGAACCTCAAATGCCATGGCCAACCCTATTGGCATATGAGCATCGAAGTGGCAGTGTCATGGTCTAGAGGGTGGTAGGGGCAGGAACGACAGGCAGAGGAGGGGCGGGCGGAGAGGAGGAGTTCGCCGTGGGGAGAGGAGGAGTAGGAGGAGAAGAGGAGTTCGCCAGCGCGTCGCCGGGGACTCCTGAGACATAGCGGAAGCGGGGAGAGAGATCAAACTGATACCATGTTAGATTGCAAATATGAGTTCACTGCAGTGTTGTATTCCTCCTCTTGGGGCAGTACAAAATATATAAGAGAGTACATAAGAGGAAGGGAGAGAGATACACACACACACAACTAGCTAACTCATCAACTGTCTATCCTATCTCCACGGGAGGATAGCTACGGCGGCTGCATGCATGGCGCATGCAGAGGCGGTGGCTGAGGCCTCCTTTTGGTTCATAGGATAGGAATATCATTGGAATAGGAAATTTATAGGAAATATGTTTAGGCTAATATTTATTTTCCTATGAAATGTGGTGGATAGAAAGAATTCCTCCATAAGAATAGAATTCTATTCCTACAAACGAAAGACCTCTAAAGGAATTTTTCCTATAGAGCTCATGTTAGGGCAAACCCGACCCGCTCCCGATCCCCGCGTCGCCTTGCTTGGGCGACACGGGGGGAACCTGCCACCGCCGCCGCAAGGCCACCACCTCCCTGCCCCCCTCCCCCGCATCGCCGCCGTCGGAGGGGCCGCTGGCTAAGCCCACGCGTGCCCTAGGGAAGGTGGCGGCGGGGCGTTTCCTCTGTCCACGGCGTTGCGGCGCGAGAGCTACGGCCTCTGGTGGATTTGGGCGCGCTCACCTCCGGGTCGGCGGCTCCGTTCGTGGCGGCGTGGGAAGTCCTTGACGCGTGCTGCGGCGTTGCCATGGTGGGCGCGCGGCGCATCAAGCCTTCGCGTCCTGCTCGCGGCTGTGGTCTTCTTTGGACCGGCCATATCTGTAGGGTGCCATGGCGGCTCCCGACGGCGCGGCTGCTTCCGGCTGCATGACAGCTCCCGGTGTCTTGGCAGCATCCTAGGCGGTGTCTTCTATGTGTGGCGGCCACGGAAGCTTCATCGGCGAGCTTCGGGCTCTGTCCCGGCTGCTCCTCCCCGGCGAGTGGGGTGGTGTGGCGACCCCCTTCCCGCTTCTTGGAGTCTCGCCTCTGCGCGTGTCTGCTGCCTGTGGTGGCCTTTGCGGCGGTGCTGCACCATCGGTCATCCCGGTGACCATGGCGGGCGGCAACGAGGCAGATGTGTTGTGTGGTGGCCTCTGTGTGGCGACGCCGTAGTTGCTGTGCATGGGTGTGCGGGCCAGCGGAGGTGCGGGCCGGCTTCGGTCGGCTGCGTGAGGGTGTTTGTCTGGTCTACTCCGAGTGCAAGCTTTGCCCGACCGGCGGTGGCGGCGCCTACGGGCGTCATTCCCATTCTTGAAGGCACCGCCGTGGAGTTCTTCGACCCGCTTCATCCTTGAATCTCGTTCTTCAGGCAAAATCCTAGACCCATCTGGGTTGGGCAACGACGTCGTCCCAGCGCCGTTTCCCCCTTTGGGCGTTGCTTTGAAGACCGGTGATCCTACCCCGCGCTTCCCTTGGGCTGGACGTGCACGGCATGACGGTTGGCAGGTGGCCAACCGGTGATGCGAGTGGTTGGCGTTGCGACTTGTGTGACGACGACGATGATGGCGTGCGGAGCTGGGTCGCAGCTTGTCCTTCTGATGTCGACGGTTCGGTTCGCCAATGAGTGTGCCTATGCTTATTTCTCACTGTGACAGAGAAGTTGGAGCTGCGTGTGGTGGGGCCCGTGCCGCAGCGATGACTCCATGAGGGTGGTTTGAGCGGATGGTGCTCTCTAGAGGTTGTGTTGGGTTAGGTTGGTACGAGGCGTGTAACTTTCTCCTGTGAAGCGCATCATCAAAATCGGAGCTGCCGGTCCTCGACGTCTTCGGTCGATTGTTTGGCTTTGGCTGGCGAGGTCGCCATGTGTCGTTCGTTCGAAGGGGTCTTGACGGGTCGTCTGCAGCGAAGTCGGAGTCGCCTGCTCGGCGAGAGGTGATGACGATGCCAATGCATGCAGCCTCGACAGTGTCCTCTTCTTGGCGGTGTGTGTGGTCTTGTTGGTGCCAGGTCGGCTGGGTGCCCTTTCTCGAGGGCGTGTTGTAACGGTTTTTGCCCGGGTTTTCATAAATTAACCGGGCAACTCTATTCTATCCTTTTTAATGAATCGGGCCCTAGGGGACCGCGTTTCAAGAAAAAAAAATCCTATACAAATCCTATCCTATAGAATTCCTACGAAATTCCTCCAAACCAAAGGAGGCCTGAAGAGGCGCAAGACCAGGGAATAGTGTAACTGTTGGGGATATTCCCCGCGCCCATAACCCGGCTCAGGGTATGACCCGGCAAGGGCCTGAAGGCACTATAGGCCATACAATTCTCCGTGTCTTGGTGGCATGACAAGGAAAGGACAGAAGGTCCGTAAGATGACCCGGCTGCAGGCCGGCTCGTACGGAAGCAAGCAGGCCGACTCAAGCAGAAGGCCTGGGTGAAGGAAAAACTTGGAAGACAAAATATATAGGAATTAGACTAAGATACGGGTTAACAGTACAACCCAGATTCTTCTGTAAAACCAGGGACTCGGCCTGTTATATAAAGGGGAGCCCCTGGGACGAAAAGACTAAGTTGCAATCTCTCGAAAGCTAGATTAGCGAATCCGCACCCTTGTAATCGAGATCCAGAGCAATATCAATCAAGCAGGAGTAGGCTTTTACCTCCAC
This sequence comes from Thinopyrum obtusiflorum, assembly GCA_036873465.1. Classification (NCBI taxonomy): domain Eukaryota; kingdom Viridiplantae; phylum Streptophyta; class Magnoliopsida; order Poales; family Poaceae; genus Thinopyrum; species Thinopyrum obtusiflorum. The sequence goes on from JAAAWM010011836.1 coordinate 62,939, forward strand.
CGTGAGGGGCCGAACCTGGGTAGACTCGTGTCTCTCTTTTCCGCTCAACCCCGTTCAAGCTTCCACACAACTGCGATGGCCTCACGACTAAGTCCTTTCACGAGGACATCTGCCGTGACAAAACCACGACAGTTGGCGCCCACTGTGGGGCCAGTGCACGATGGAGTTGAGTTCTTGGCGGGAGCTCCTTCAGGGATCAAGGGATACGCGATCGATCAGATGACCAAAAGTCATCGTGGCAAGCTCTACATCGACAATTCTGGCTGGGGCCCTGAGGCCGACTCAATCGAGTACGGGTACCGGGTCCCTTTTGGCAAGATCCATGTCTTCATTGGCGTCATTGGCGAGTCAGGCACCGGGTTGGATGTCATCACCAATGCCGAGTCAGCCCACCGCGCCAGACCTGACTAGGGAAGACCCGGCCCACCGAGAGCCGGCCGGAGGCATGCCTTTGTGGGCTTCACCCAAGGGGTGGCCCTGTCAGAAAATTCAGTATCTGGCGATGACACACTCGCCTACTCTGATGGCGAGTCATCAATGGGGGAGACTGAGTCAATCGGTCCCCTGCTTGATGGCAAGTTGGGAGGCTACTCGGATGATGAAGTTTTTCCGGAATCCCGCGAGCCAGCTCGTTTTGCTGTGGTCTACATGGCTGGAACACAGAATCAGACCCGTGACCCGGCCGACCCGTGTCAAGTCAGAATCTGGACCCTGCCGGGTCAGCTGCCGCCGGCTCTCAGAAGACCGGGGCACAGGCGTTATCTGAGATGATGGCCTCTTGGGGCTCTTTTGGGAGAGCCAGTAACTGTAGAGAATGCTGAAGCACGCAACGCCGAGATTACGAAGTGTCATGAGTAGTTAACCAAGATCCAGGAGGATATCAATGTAGAAAACACACGTATGGCAGAAATCCAGGCCCACATCCTCAGCGAAACTAAACGCTTGGAGGTGGAGGCCACACATCTTAATTTTCGTCTGAACGAGTCAGAGGTGATACATCGGAGGAGGCACCAGAGCTGGCTTCCAGCGGCTATTGAGCCAACTCAACTGTTCAGCTCGCCAAACAACTTGCTTGCCGCAGCAAACCGGGAAGTCGGTGCTGGATCCCCAGGCGTAATTCTGGTCATACCCCAGTTGACTCAGAACGTACCCCCTAGCGCAGCACAGCAGCAACAGCCGCCGGTTCAGCAGCAGCAACCGGTCCAGCAGTAGCAGCAGCCGCCGGCTCAGCAGTTGCCGCCTCATCGTTTCCAGACAGCGGTCGGGCATTATTCTAACCCGGTTGACAATGTGCTAGCGGTGACTCACAACTTAGCAGCAATCCCAATTGAGGGGAATAGTCCGATTCAGATCAAGGCCAGGAACGCTATTGAGATGCTGAAGACGGCGGTAACACAGCAAGCAAACTATTCTCATAGTCAACATCAGCTTCACTCTACCCCTCATCCAAGTTGTAGTAGGAGTTGACATGCTGAGTCACCGACAGTTTCCAGCAGTGCAGGAGGGCTCAACAGCCGCCTCCGAATCAGCCAAAGCCTGAAATCCCGGATGCGCAGGTGATCATTGATGCTGCTCATGCTTTACGGGGAATAGAGGCAGGAAACACAGGCGCGGCATATGTTCAGCCAATTGTGCAACCCCACCCACCTCAACCCAGCCAACTGTCCGCACCAGTGGCATAGTAGGCCGGATTATCAGAACTCCATGTTTAGTCCCGGCGTTATGAGACGCACGGATGCCCCCGGATTTCAAGGGTCCCTGCAAGGTTCCTAATTATACAGCTAATTTGGATCTGGCCGAGTGGATTGAAAGTTATGAGCTAGCCATGGATATGATGGAAGCCAGTGATGCTGTCTACGCTCGATACTTACCTCTAATGTTGGAGGGCCCAACATGCACTTGGTTGAAAAATCTGCCCGCAAATTCCGTTAACACCTGGCAAGAGTTGAAGGAGCGCTTCATCAAGAACTTCCAGGGGACTTGCAAGCATCCAACTACAATCGTTGATCTTGAGCACTGTGTGCAGTGTGATGATGAGTCGGCACATCATTAGTCTCGCTGGGTTGCGGAAGTAATCCACTCCTCGGATAGCATCACAGCTCAGCAGGCTGTCCTTGTCCTGAAAAGAAATAGCAAGTTCTAGCCTTTGGTTTAGAAGTTGGGGCGTCTCAAGAGGAAGGTCAAAGACATGGGTGATCTCATGGATGTTTTAACTCGGTATGCCGAGTCTGATAGTACAAAGGATCCAACCTCCGATGACGAGAAGTCTGGCAAGTGCAAGAAAAACGGTGGCAAGAGTCAACAGCAGAATAATGGAATGGAAACAATAATAATAACAATCACAAGCTTAAGAGTCACGAGGGAGGTTCTAATCTCGTTGCAAACACCAACGCCGGCCCTAAAAATCAATGCCAGAACAATGGCTCCAGGAAGCCCTTTTCTGGTAATCGCCTGATACGTCCATTTTGCATCATGTTTTACTACTGTTATTTATAGTGTTTTTAATCAATATAACACTTTGTGGAGCTATTCTAATACCTTTTCTCTCTTAATATGCAAGATTCACACAAGGAGGGAGAATACCGGCAGCTGGAATTCTGGACCTGAAAAAGCTCTGTCAAGATACCTATTCTGCACAACTCCAAATGAGCTGAAATTTTTTGGAGAATTATTTTGGAATATATAAAAAATATTGGAAGCAAAAAGTACTGGAGGGGGCCACCCAGGTGCCCATGAGGCACCAGGGCGCGCCACCCCCCCAGGCGCGCCCTGGTACCTCGTGGGGGCCCTGGCCCACTTCTGGCCCCCATTTTCTGGTATATAAGTGCATTTGACCTAAAAAATATATAGAGAAGACTTTTAGGATGGTGCACCGCCGTCTCGAGGCGGAACTTGGGCAGGAGCACTTTTGCTCTCCGGCGGAGAGATTCTGCCGGAGAAACTTCCCTCCGGGAGGGGGAAATCGTCGCCATCGACAACACCAGTGACCCTCTCATCGTGGGAGGGCTAATCTTCATCAACATCTTCACCAGCACCAGCTCATCTAAAACCCTAGTTCATTTCTTGTATTCAATCTTTGTCTCAAAACCTCAGATTGGTACCTGTGGGTTGCTAGGAGTGTTGATTACATCTTGTAGTTGATGCCTGTTGGTTTACTTGGTGGAAGATTATATGTTCAGATCTATTATGCAATTCAATATCCTACTGGTCATGAACATGTTGATGGCTTGTGAGTAGTTACTTTTGTTCTTGAGGACATGGGAGAAGTCTTGTTATAAGTAATCATGTGAATTCGGTATTCGTTCGATATTTTGATGATGTGTATGTTGTATTTCCCTTAGTGGTATCGTGTGAACGTCGACTACATGATACTTCACCATCTTTGGGCCTAAGGGAATGCATTGTGGAGTAGTAATTAGATGATGGGTTGCTAGAGTGACAGAAGCTTAAACCCTAGTTTATGCGCTATTCTGTAAGGGGCTGATTTGGATCCACACGTTTAATGCTATGCTTAGAGTAATCTTAATTCTTCTTTCATAGTTGCGGATGCTTGCGAGAGGGGGTAATCATAACTGGGAGGCTTGTCCAAGTAAGGGCAGCACCCAAGCACTGGTCCACCCACATATCAAATTATCAAAGTAGCGAACGCGAATCGAACAAACATGATGAAAGTGACTAGATGAAATTCCCATGTGTCCTCGAGAATGCTTTACTTATTATAAGAGATCGTTCCGGCCTGTCCTTTGCTACAAAAAGGATTGGGCTATATTGTTGCACTCTTTGTTACTATTGCTACTTGTCACTTGTTACAAATTATCTTGCTATCAAACTACTCGTTACCGATAATTTCAGTGCCTGCAGAAAACACCTTGCTGAAAACCGCTTGTCATTTCCTTCTGCTCCTCGTTGGGTTCGACACTCTTACTTATCGAAAGGACTACGATTGACCCCCTATACTTGTGGGTCATCAAGACTCTTTTCTGGCACCGTTGCTGGGGAGTGAAGCGCCTTTGGTGAGTGGAATTTGGTAAGGAAACATTTATATTACGTGCTGAAATTTACTGTCACTTGTCACTATGGAAAGTAATCCTTTGAGGGGTTTGTTCGGGGTATCTTCACCTCGACCGAAAACACCAAGAGTTGCCCCTCAACCTACTGTACCTATTGAAAAAGATATTGAATATGAAATTCCTTCGGGTATCATAGAGAAACTGCTAGCTAATCCTTATGCAGGAGATGGAACGGTACATCCTGATATGCACTTGATATATGTGGATGAAATTTGTGGATTGTTTAAGCTTGCAGGTTTATCCGGAGATGGAGTTAAGAAGAAAGTATTCCCTTTATCTTTGGAGGGAAAAGCATCAATATGGTATAGGCTATGTGATGATACTGATACATGGGACTAGAACCGATTGAAACTAGAATTCCATCAGAAATTTTATCCTATGCATTTAGTTCATCGTGATCAGAATTATATATATAATTTTTGGCCTCGTGAAGGAGAAAGCATCGCTCAAGCTTGGGGGAGGCTTAAGTACATGATGTACACATGCCCCAATCATGAGCTCTCAAAAGAAATTATCTTACAGAATTTTTATGCTCGGCTTTCTCATGATAATCAAAATTTGCTCGATTCTTCTTCGACTGGCTCCTTTATGAAGAAAACTATTGAATTCAGATGGGATCTTCTGGATAGAATTAAACGCAACTCTGAAGATTGGGAACTCGACAAAGGTAATGAGTCAGGTATAATACTTGAGTTCAATTGTGTTAAATCTTTTATGGCCACCGATGCTTTTCATAAGTTTAGCACTAAATATGGACTTGACTCTGAGATAGTAGCTTCCTTTTGTGAATCATTTGCTACTCATGTTGACCTCCCTAAGGAGAAGTGGTTTAAATATCATCCCCCTGTTAAATAAAAGATTGAGGAACCTGTTAGTGTTAAAGAAGAAACAATTGTTTACCATGTTGATCCAGTTGTGCCTACTGCTTATATTGAGAAACCACATTTTCCTGTTAGGATTAAGGAACATGCTAAAGTTTCAACTATGGTTAACAAAAGTCATATTAGAGCACCTAGACCCTCTGAACAAATTAAAGTTGAACCTAATGTTGCTATGGTTAAAGATCTCTTGGTTGATAATATTGATGGGCATATTATTTACCTCTGCGATGAAGCAGCTAGAATTGCTAAACCTGATCCTAAAGATAAAAACAGACCCGTTGTGGGCATGCCTGTTGTCTCAGTTAAAATAGGAGATCATTGTTATCATGGCTTATGTGATTTGGGTGCTAGTGTGAATGCCATTCCGTTTACCTTATATCAAGAAATTATGCATGATATTGCACCCGTTGAAATAGAAGACATTGATGTTACTATTAAACTTACAAACAGAGATACCATTACACCACTTGAGATTGTTAGAGATGTTGAAGTCTTGTGTGGAAAAATTAAATACCCTACTGATTTTCTAGTCCTTGGTTCTCCACAAGATGATTTTTGTCCCATTATATTTGGTAGACCTTTCTTGAACACTGTTAATGCCAAGATCGATTGCGCTAAGGAAATAGTTAGTGTTAACTTTGGTGGCATGTCTCATGAGTTTAATTTCTCTAAATTTCGTAGACAACCTCATGATAAAGAATTGCCTAGTAAAGATGAAATTATTGGTCTTGCTTCTATTGCCGTACCTCCTACTGATCCGTTAGAACAATATTTGCTAGACCATGAAAACGATATGCATCTGAATGAAAGAAATGAAATAGATAAGATGTTCTTTGATCAACCTCCTATCCTTAAACATAATTTGCCTGTTGAAACTCTTGGAGGCCCTCCTCCACCTAAAGGTGATCCTGTGTTTGAATTGAAGCAATTGTCTGATACATTGAAATATGCTTATCTTGATGAAAAGAAGATATATCCTGTTATTATTAGTGCTAACCTTTCAGCACACGAAGAAAAGAGGTTACTAAAAACTCTAAGGAAGCACCGAGCTGCTATTGGATATACTCTTGATGATCTTAAGGGCATTAGTCCCACTCTATGCCAGCACAAGATTAATATGGAGCCTGATGCTAAACCAGTTGTCGACCACCAACGACGATTAAATCCTAAGATGAAAGAGGTGGTAAGAACTGAAATATTAAAACTTCTGGAAGCAGGTATAATCTATCCCATAGCTGATAGTAGATGGGTAAGTCCTGTTCATTGTGTTCCTAAGAAAGGAGGTATTACCGTTGTTCCTAATGATAAAAATGAACTCATTCCACAAAGAATTGTAACTGGTTATAGGATGGTAATTGACTTTAGAAAATTAAACAAAGCTACTAGAAAAGATCATTACCCCTTACCTTTTATTGATCAAATGTTAGAAAGATTGTCTAAGCATACACACTTTTGTTTTCTAGATGGTTATTCTGGTTTTTCTCAAATACCCGTATCGCAACCCTATCAAGAGAAAACCACCTTTACTTGTCCCTTTGGAACTTATGCTTATAGACGTATGCCATTTGGTTTATGCAATGCACCTGCTACCTTTCAAAGATGTATGACTGCTATATTCTCTGACTTTTGTGAAAAGATTGTTGAGGTTTTCATGGATGATTTTTCCGTTTACGGAACTTCTTTTGATGATTGCTTAAGCAACCTTGATCGAGTTTTGCAGATATGCGAAGAAACTAATCTTGTCTTGAATTGGGAGAAGTGCCACTTTATGGTGAATGAAGGCATTGTCTTGGGGCATAAAATTTCTGAAAGAGGTATTGAAGTTGATAAAGCTAAGGTTGATGCTATTGAGAAAATGCCATGTCCTAAAGATATTAAAGGTATAAGAAGTTTCCTTGGTCATGCTGGTTTCTATAGGAGATTTATTAAAGACTTCTCTAAAATTTCTAGGCCTCTTACCAATCTTTTGCAAAAAGATGTTCCATTTGTTTTTGATGATGATTGTCTAGAAGCCTTTGAAACACTTAAGAAAGCCTTAACCACTGCACCTATTGTTCAACCACCTGATTGGAACTTGCCTTTTGAAATTATGTGTGATGCTAGTGACTATGCTGTTGGTGCTGTTCTAGGACAAAGAGTTGATAAAAAATTAAATGTTATCCATTATGCTAGTAAAACTCTAGACAGTGCTCAGAGAAATTATGCTACTACTGAAAAAGAATTTTTAGCAGTTGTGTTTGCATGTGATAAATTCAGATCTTACATAGTTGATTCTAAAGTAACTGTTCACACCGATCATGCTGCTATTAAATATCTTATGGAAAAGAAAGATGCTAAACCTAGACTCATTAGGTGGGTTTTACTGCTACAAGAATTTGACTTGCACATTATTGATAGAAAGGGAGCTGAGAACCCCGTAGCAGATAACTTGTCTAGAATAGAAAATGTTCTTGATGACCCACTACCTATTAATGATAATTTTCCTGATGAACAATTAGCTGTCATAAATGCTTCTCGTAATACTCCTGGGTATGCAGACTATGCTAATTACATTGTTGCTAAATATATACCACCTAGTTTCACATACCAACAAAAGAAAAAGTTCTTCTTTGATTTAAGACATTACTTCTGGGATGACCCACACCTTTATAAAGAAGGAGTAGATGGTATTATTAGACGTTGTATACCTGAGCATGAACATGAACCAATCCTACGGAAGTGTCACTCCAAAGCTTACGGAGGACACCATGTGGGAGACAGAACTGCACACAAGGTATTACAATCTGGTTTTTATTGGCCTACTCTTTTCAAGGATGCTCGTAAGTTTGTCTCCTCTTGTGATGAATGTCAAAGAATTGGTAATGTTGGTAAACGTCAGGAAATGCCTATGAATTATTCACTTGCTGTTGAACCATTTGATGTTTGGGGATTTGATTATATGGGATCTTTTCCTAAATCCAATGGGTATACTCATATTTTAGTTGCTGTTGATTACGTTACTAAGTGGGTAGAAGCTATTCCAACTAGTAGTGCTGATCATAACACTTCTATTAAAATGCTTAAAGATGTTATTTTCCCACGGTTTGGAGTCCCTAGACATTTAATAACTGATGGTGGTTCACATTTTATCCATGGTGCATTTCGTAAATTGCTTGCTAAATATGATGTTAACCACAGAATTGCATCCCTCTATCATCCTCAAACTAGTGGTCAAGTTGAATTGAGTAATAGGGAAATAAAATTAATTTTGCAGAAAACCGTCAATAGATCTAGAAAGAATTGGTCTAAGAAACTTGACGATGCATTGTGGGCTTATAGAACTGCTTATAAAAATCCTATGGGAATGTCTCCTTATAAAATGGTTTATGGAAAAGCATGTCATTTACCTCTTGAGTTAGAACATAAAGCATATTGGGCAATTAAAGAACTAAACTATGATTTCAAACTTGCCGGTGAAAAGAGGTTATTTGACATTAGCTCATTAGATGAATGGAGAACCCAAGCTTATGAAAATGCCAAATTATTTAAAGAAAAGGTTAAACGATGGCATGATAGAAGAATTCAAAAACGAGAATTTAAAGTAGGTGAGCAAGTTTTATTGTACAACTCTCGTTTGAGATTCTTTGCAGGAAAGCTTCTCTCTAAGTGGGAAGGACCGTATATCATTGAAGAAGTTTATCGCTCCAAAGCCATCAAAATAAACAACTCCGAAGGCACTAATCCGAGAGTGGTGAATGGGCAAAGAATTAAGCATTATATTTTAGGTACCCCCATTAATATTGAAACTAATATTATTGAAACAATTACACCGGAAGAATACATAAGAGAGACCTTCCGGAACACTCCAGAACCCTGAAAAGGAAGAGGTATGTGATACGGTAAGTAAACCGACTCCAAAAATTCCATAAAAATATTTTCTGTCAGTTTTGGAATATTTAGAAAAATACAATAATAAGAAACAGCCGGGGGGACCCACCTGGTGCTCACGAGGCACCAGGGCGCGCCACCCCCCCAGGCGCGCCCTGGTACCTCATGGGCCCCACGTGTGCCTTTCCGACTCTGTTTTTCTTCTGGATTACTTGTTTTGCAAGATAAAAAATCTTTATATATACTTCCAGACGTTTTGACCACCGCATCGCAGAAAAATCTTCTGTTCTTGTTTTGTGCTATTTTCCTGGCAGATCCGAAAGTATGTCGTCCCAAGACTCAGACGGGGAGAGCTTCGTATCGCACTATGTTGCAAATCCAAAGATCTATGGGGATATAGACCCCTATGGATGGTTCGAGGAGGAAGATCAAGATGCCAACATAAAGGGGACGGAGGATGCGAGTTCGGATGAAGACGATGCTCCTCTACCTCAACCGGGAGATATGCATGTGGAGTTCAAGAAGTCGAGCCTCCCGAACTCAGTAAAGAAATCTAAGATCCGATTTATCCCTTCCCGTTTTCTGCAGGAAAGCAAGGAGGCATTATGCAAAAGGGTATTGAAGCTTGAGCAGGAAGTCGATGATTTGAGGGAGGAAAATTTTATCCTCAAACGTAAGCTGAACAAGCTCACCACATCACCACCACCACCATCACCAAAGAAGGAGACTTGATCACATGGGTATGGGCACTCCCCTTGGCTTGTGCCAAGCTTGGGGGAGGTGCCCCGGTATCGTATCACCATCACTTTTATTATCATTACCTATTTTTAGTTCGATCCTTAGCTATTTCATGATCTAGTTGAATAAAAGTTTAGTATGATCTATTTTCGAGTGTTAGTTTCGTGATCCATCTATCTATGTAATCGAGTTGAGAGTTATATAATAAAGAGTAGTTTGAGTTTTTGCCTATTTACTTTTATGTTTCAATCCTAGCAATGTAAATAATGAAAAAGATCATATGCTAATCTTACGAAAGTAATGACATCACATAAAGAAAACTATAAGTGGTAAAATTTATTGGAGGTTAACAAACATAGTATTAGTCAATGATGCAATTCATGAAAGAATTAATAAGGGAAGAGAAGATTCACATGCAAATATACTATCTTGGACATCTTTTATGATTGTGAGCCCCCATTAAGTATTTTATGTCAAATTGTTGACGTTGGACAAGGAAGACAACGTAATGAATTATGTTTGTTCATATTCACATAGAAGTTATATTGTTATAGATCCTCCAACATGTGGTGCTTGCCCAATATCTTTGCTAGCCAAAAATCCGCACCAAGTAGAGATACTACTTGTGCATCCAAAATCCTTAGACCCGGTTTCATGTCATGAGAGTCCACTATATCTACCTATGGATTGAATAAGATCCTTCAAGTAAGTTGTCATCGGTGCAACAAGGAATAAAAATTGCCTCTAAATATGTCTGAACTTTTATTGTAAGCGAAATAAGCTTTGTACGAACTTGTGATGGTAAAGAAATAAAAGCGACAGACTGCATAATAAAGGTTGCTATCACAAGGGGCAATATAAAGTGATGTTCCTTTGCATTAAGAGCTCTAGCATCCAAAAACAAAAAGCGCATGACAACCTCTGCTTCCCTCTGTGAAGGGCCTATCCTTTACTTTTATGTATTTACTTTTTATGCAAGAGTCAATAGTGTTCTCCTCTACTTTCTTTTTATTTTTCTCTTTTGCAAGCATCATGTGGTGGGGAAAGATCTAAGCACATTTATCCAGTTGGATATGGGTGATCATGATTTATTATTGTTGACATCACCCTTGAGGTGAATCAGTTGGGAGGCGAATTTATAAGCCCCTATCTTTCTATGTGTCTGGCTGAAACTTTTGCTCCATATATATGTCGTGAGTGTTAGCAATTATAGAAGACTAAATGATGGTTGAGTATGTGGACTTGCTAAATAGGTCCTACATGTGACCCTTCCTGAAAATATGATGAATTGCAATTGCATTGTTGACTAAGAATATAGTTTGTTAGTGTTCAAGAAAGTTTATGCCTTATACTCCATAGTTGTGATGAATTGTTACTTGCTCATAAAAAGTTTATGATAATAAATATTGCTGTTATAATAATGATCATGATGCTTCTATGTCCATATTTTGTTTTTATCGACACCTCTCTCTCTAAACATGTGGACATGATTATCGATATCGGCTTTCGCTTGAGGACAAGCGAGGTCTAAGCTTGGGGGAGTTGATACGTCCATTTTGCATCATGTTTTACTACTGTTATTTATAGTGTTTTTAATCAATATAACACTTTGTGGAGCTATTCTAATGTCTTTTCTCTCTTAATATGCAAGATTCACACAAGGAGGGAGAATACCGGCAGCTGGAATTCTGGACCTGAAAAAGCTCTGTCAAGATACCTATTCTGCACAACTCCAAATGAGCTGAAATTTTCTGGAGAATTATTTTGGAATATATAAAAATATTGGAAGCAAAAAGTACTGGAGGGGGCCACCCAGGTGCCCACGAGGCACCAGGGCGCGCCACCCCCCCCCCAGGCGCGCCCTGGTACCTTGTGGGGGCCCTGGCCCACTTCTGGCCCCCATTTTCTGGTATATAAGTGCATTTGACCTAAAAAATATAGAGAAGACTTTCGGGATGGTGCGCCGCCATCTCAAGGCGGAACTTGGGCAGGAGCACTTTTGCTCTCCGGCGGAGAGATTCTGCCGGAGAAACTTCCCTCCGGGAGGGGGAAATCGTCGCCATCGACAACACCAGCGACCCTCTCATCGTGGGAGGGCTAATCTTCATCAACATCTTCACCAGCACCATCTCATCTAAAACCCTAGTTCATCTCTTGTATTCAATCTTTGTCTCAAAACCTCAGATTGATACATGTGGGTTGCTAATAGTGTTGATTACATCTTGTAGTTGATGCTTGTTGGTTTACTTGGTGGAAGATTATATGTTCAGATCTATTATGCAATTCAATATCCTACTGGTCATGAACATGTTGATGGCTTGTGAGTAGTTACTTTTGTTCTTGACGACATGGGAGAAGTCTTGTTATAAGTAATCATGTGAATTCGGTATTCGTTCGATATTTTGATGATGTGTATGTTGTATTTCCCTTAGTGGATCGTGTGAACATCGACTACATGATACTTCACCATCTTTGGGCCTAAGGGAATGCATTGTGGAGTAGTAATTAGATGATGGGTTGCTAGAGTGCAGAAGCTTAAACCCTAGTTTATGCGCTATTCCGTAAGGGGCTGATTTGGATCCACACGTTTAATGCTATGGTTAGAGTAATCTTAATTCTTCTTTCTTAGTTGCGGATGCTTGTGAGAGGGGGCAATCATAAGTGGGAGGCTTGTCCAAGTAAGGGCAGCACCCAAGCACCGGTCCACCCACATATCAAATTATCAAAGTAGCGAACGCGAATCGAACAAACATGATGAAAGTGACTAGATGAAATTCCCATGTGTCCTCGAGAACGCTTTACTTATTATAAGAGATCGTTCCGGCCTGTCCTTTGCTACAAAAAGGATTGGGCTATATTGCTGCACTCTTTGTTACTATTGCTACTTGTCACTTGTTACAAATTATCTTGCTATCAAACTACTCGTTACCGATAATTTCAGTGCCTGCAGAAAACACCTTGCTGAAAACCGCTTGTCATTTCCTTCTGCTCCTCGTTGGGTTCGACACTCTTACTTATCAAAAGGACTACGATTGATCCCCTATACTTGTGGGTCATCATCGCCCTCATAGTTACGAGGAAGCTCTCAAGGGTCCGTGTCCACAGCATAGTTTTGATGGTAAGCCGACCAACCATTCATGGGAGAACTGCTTTATCATGCAGGAATATTCCAAGCGAATGTTTCAAAATCATCACAATGGTGGCGGCAAAGGTGGACATCCTGGTAATCCTGGACCCAGCAACTCCGGAGCCAGCTTCCAGGGAGCCGGCTCACATGGACACTTTGCAGGCCCCGGGTTCCAAGGGAGCAACAGTCAAAATTCCAGGTTTTAGGGGGCTGGTAATGGTGGAGGCAACAATCAGCGCAATCACCAAGGAAATCAGAATCAAGGAGGTCAGTCTGGATTTCAGAGCAATCCTAAGCAGTTGAATAGTGGACAATATCATGTCTTCACCACCAGTACATGTAAGCGTGACCGCAAGCTTCAGAGGCAAGCTGTCAATATAGTCGAGCCAGCGTTCCCTTATTTCCTCAATTGGTCAGAGCAACCAGTGACTTGGAGCCGAGACGATCACCCTCCACGGATTGATAATCCAGGGGGTCTTGCTTTGGTGGTTGCTCCACAAGTCGGCAGCTACACCTTAACAAAGGTACTCATGGACGGGGGGAGCAGCATCAATATCCTCTATTATGATACTTTCAGATGAATGAACTTGTCAGAGAAGCAGCTCAACCCTTCCACTACAGTCTTCCATGGCATTGTCCTCGGCAAGTCGGCTTACCCTATTGGCAGGATTTCTCTAGAAGTTGCTTTTGGCACTGAGTTCAATTACCGCTTGAAGTTCTTGTCATTTGAGGTGGTCAAGCTTAAGAGCCCATATCATGCTCTCTTCGGGAGGCCGGCTTATGCACGGTTCATGGCATGTCCATGTTATGTCTATCTGAAGTTGAAGATGCCTGGACCAGGTGGCACTATCACTGTCAATGGAAATAGGAAAATCGCCCTCGAGTGCGAGGAGGGAGATGCCGCTTATGCTGAGACTATTGGAAATATGCCCTAGAGGTAATAATAAATAGGTTATTATCATATTTCCTTGTTCATGATAAATGTTTGTTATTCATGCTAGAATTGTATTGACCGGAAACTTAAATACATGTGTGGATACATAAACAACACCGTGTCCCTAGTGAGCCTCTACTAGATTAGCTCGTTGATCAAAGATGGTTAAGGTTTCCTAACCATAGACATGAGTTGTCATTTGATAACGGGATCACATCATTAGGAGAATGATGTGATGGACAAGACCCAACCGTAAGCTTAGCATTAGATCGTTTAGTTTATTTGCTATAGCTTTCCACATGTCAAGTATCTGTTCCTTCGACCATGAGATCATGTCACTCCCAGATACAGGAGGAATACCTTGTGTGCTATCAAACAACAATTCGTAACTGGGTGATCATAAAGGTGCTCTACAGGTATCTCCGAAGGTGTCTATTGGGTTGCATGGATGGAGACTGGGATTTGTCACTCCGTATGACGGAGAGATATCTCTGGGCCCTCTCGGTAATACAACATCGTAAAGAGCTTGCAAGCAATGTGGCTAATGAGTTAGCCACGGGATCTTGTATTATGGAACGAGTAAAGAGACTTGCCGGTGACGAGACTGAACTAGGTATGGAGATACCGCCAATCGAATCTCGGGCAAGTAACATATCGCCGGACAAAGGGAATTGCATACGGGATTAACTGAATCCTCGACATCGTGGTTCAACCGATAAAGATCTTCATTGAATATGTAGGAATCAACATGGGCATCCAGGTCCCGCTATTGGTTATTGACCGGAGAGGAGTCTCGGTCATGTCTACATGTTATCGAACCCGTAGGGTCGCACGCTTAACGTTCGGTAGCGCTAGGGTAGTATTGAGATATTTACAGTGGAAAGTCTGAAGGTTGTTCGGAGTCTCGGATGGGTTCCGGGACATCACGAGGAGCTCCAAAATGGTCCGGAGGTAAAGATTGATATATGGGAAGTCCTATTTTGGTCGCCGAAAAAGTTCAGGGGGATGTCGGCGGTGTACCGGAGTCACCGAAGGGATCTGGGGGTCCACCAGCGCCAGGGGCCCACATGGGCTATAAGGGGGGCGCCCTGGCCTAGATGGGCCAGGCACACCAGCCCCCCACCTGTCCCATGCGCCTAAAGGGGCAAAACCTAGGGGTGGGAAGTGCCCCCCTTGGCTTGGGGGGCAAGCCACCCCCTAGGGCCGCCGCCCCTCCCTTGGAGGAGGGGATAGGGCCGGCGCCCCCTCCCCCTCACCCCTATATATAGTGGGGAGGGGCGCGGGGGCTGCACCCCTTCACCCTTGCCCTTCATCACTCCCAACTCCTCCCACCTCTCCTCCGGTACGCGCTTGGCGAAGCCCTGCCGGAATTCCGCTGCTGCCACCACCACCATACCACTGTGCTGGTTCTAATCTCATATACCTCCTCCTCCTCTCTTACTAGATCAAGAAGGAGAGGACGCCATCAAGCTGAACATGTGCTAATCTCAGAGATGCTGTCCGTTCGGCACTAGATTGGATTGGGTATACCTTCTATCACAGATCCGAGGGCAAAATCACAGATCCGAGGGCAAAATCTTTGTTGCTAAGAATGGGTCCTTTCTAGAGAAGGAGTTTCTCTCGAAAGAAGTGAGTGGGAGGAAAGTAGAACTTGATGAGGTAATTGTACCTTCTCTTGAATTGGAAAGTAGCAAATCACAGAAAGAAGTTCCCGTGATGCCTACACTAGCCGGAGAGAAAGCTAATGACGATGACCATGAAACTTCGGATCAAGTTACTACTGAACTTCGTAGGTCGACCAGGGTACGTTCCGCACCAGAGTGGTACGGTAATCCTGTCCTGGAAGTCATGTTGTTAGACAACGGTGAACCTACGAACTATGAAGAAGCAATGATGATCCCGGATTCTGACAAATGGCTTGAGGCCATGAAATCCGTATAGGATCCATGTATGAGAACAAAGTATGGACTTTGGTGGACTTGCCCGATGATCGGCAAGCCATTGTGAACAAATGGATCTTTAAGAAGAAGACAGACATTGATGGTAATATCACCGTCTATAAAGCACGACTTGTCGCAAAGAGTTTCCAACAAGTTCAAGGGGTTGACTACGATGAGACTTTCTCAGCTGTAGCGATGCTTAAGTCTGTTAGAATTATGTTAGCAATTGCCGCATTTTATGATTATGAAATCTGGCAGATGGACGTCAAAACAGCGTTCCTTAACAGGTTCCTCAAGGAAGAGTTGTATATGATACAACCAGAAGGTTTTGTCGATCCTAAAGGTGCTAACAACGTATGCAAGCTCCAGCGATCCATCTATGGACTGGTGCAAGCATCTCGGAGTTGGAATATATGCTTTGATGAGGTGATCAAAGCTTTTGGTTTTATACAAACTTACGGAGAAGCTTGTATTTACAAGAAAGTGAGTGGGAGCTCTGTAGCATTTCTAATATTATATGTGGATGACATGTTGTTGATCGGAAATGATATAGAATTTCTGGAAAGCATAAAAGGTTATTTGAACAAGAGTTTTTCAATGAAAGACCTGGGTGAAGCGGCTTACATATTAGGCATCAAGATCTATAGAGATATATCAAGACGCCTAATAGGACTTTCACAGAGCACATACCTTGACAAGATTTTGAAGAAGTTCAAAATGGACCAGTCAAAGAAGGGGTTCTTGCCTGTGTTGCAAGGTGTGAAGTTGAGTAAGACTCAAAGCCCGACCATGGCAGAAGAAAGAGAAAGGATGAAAGTCATCCCCTATGCCTCAGCCATAGGCTCTATAATGTATGCCATGCTGTGTACCAGACCTGATGTGTGCCTTGCCATAAGTCTGGCAGGGAGGTACCAAAGTGATCCAGGAGTAGATCACTTGATAGTGGTCAAGAATATCCTTAAGTACCTGAAAAGGACTAAGGACATGTTTCTCATTTATGGAGGTGACGAAGAGCTCGTCGTAAAGGGTTACGTCGATGCTAGCTTTGACACAGATCCGGATGACTCTAAGTCTCAAACCAGAAACGTATTTATATTGAATGGTGGAGCAGTCAGTTGGTGCAGTTCCAAGCAAAGTGTCGTAGCGGGATCTACATGTGAAGCGGAATATATAGCTACTTTAGAAGCAGCACAAGGAGTCTGGATGAAGGAGTTCATATCTGATCTAGGAGTAGTACCTAGTGCGTCGGATCCAATGACCATCTTCTGTGACAACACTGGAGCTATTGCCATTGCCAAGGAGCCCAGGTTTCACAAGAAGACCAAGCACATCAAACGCCGCTTCAACTCCATCAGTGATTACATCAAGGAGGGAGACATAGAACTTTGCAAAGTACATACGGATCTGAATGTGGCAGACCCGTTGACTAAACCGCTTCCGCGAGCAAAACATGATCAGCACCAGGACTCCATGGGTGTTAGATTCATTACAATGTAAACTAGATTGTTGACTCTAGTGCAAGTGGGAGACTATTGGAAATATGCCCTAGAGGCAGTAATAAATTGGTTATTATCATATTTCCTTGTTCATGATAAATGTTTATTATTCATGCTAGAATTGTATTGACCGAAAACTTAAATACATGTGTGGATACATAAACAACACCGTGTCCCTAGTGAGCCTCTACTAGACTAGCTCGTTGATCAAAGATGGTTAATGTTTCCTAACCATAGACATGAGTTGTCATTTGATAACGGGATCACATCATTAGGAGAATGATATGATGGACAAGACCCAACCGTAAGCTTAGCATCAGATCGTTTAGTTTATTTGCTATAGTTTTCCTCATGTCAAGTATCTGTTCCTTCGACCATGAGATCATGTCACTCCCGGATACCGGAGGAATACCTTGTGTGCTATCAAATGTCACTTCATAACTGGGTGATCATAAAGGTGCTCTATAGGTATCTCCGAAGGTGTCTGTTGGGTTGCATGGATCGAGACTAGGATTTGTCGCTCCGTATGATGGAGAGATATCTCTGGGCCCTCTCGGTAATACAACATCATAAAGAGCTTGCAAACAATGTGGCTAATGAGTTAGCCATGGGATCTTGTATTACGGAATGAGTAAAGAGACTTGCCGGTGACAAGATTGAACTAGGTATGGAGATACCGACAATCGAATCTCGGGCAAGTAACATATCGCCGGATAAAGGGAATTGCATACGGGATTAACTGAATCCTCGACATCGTGGTTCAACTGATAAAGATCTTCGTTGAATATGTAGGAATCAATATGGGCATCTAGGTCTCGCTATTGGTTATTGACCTGAGAGGAGTCTCGGTCATGTCTAATGTTCTCGAACCCGTAGGGTCGCACGCTTAACGTTCTGTAGCGCTAGGGTAGTATTGAGATATTTACAGTGGAAAGTCTAAAGGTTGTTTAGAGTCTCGGATGGGTTCCGGGATATCACGAGGAGCTCCGGAATGGTCCGGAGGTAAAGATTGGTATGTGGAAAGTCCTACTTTGGTCGCCGGAAAGTTCAGGGGCATGCCGGCAGTGTACCGGAGTCATCGAAGGGTTCCGGGGGTCCACTAGCCCCGCGACCAAACTGTGTGCGATGCATGGGCTGTAATGGGGCCGCCTTGGCCTAGATAGGCCAGGCACACCAGCCTTCCACCTGGCCCATGCGCCTAAAGGGGCAAACCCTAGGGATGGGAGGCACCCCCCTTGGCTTGGGGGGCAAGCCACCCCTAGGGCCGCCGCCTCCTCCCTTGGAGGAGGGGCTAGGGCCGACATCCCCTCCCCCTCACCCCTATATATAGTGGGGAGGGGCGCGAGGGGCTGCACCCCTTCACCCTTGCCCTCCGTCGCTCCCAACTCCTCCCACCTCTCCTCCGGTACGCGCTTGGCGAAGCCCTGCCGGAATTTCGCTGCTGCCACCACCACCTAACCGCCGTGCTGGTTCCGATCTCATCTACCTCCTCCCCCTCTCTTGCTGGATCAAGAAGGAGAGGACACCATCGAGCTGAACATGTGCTAATCTCGGAGGTGCCATCCGTTCGGCACTAGATCGGATTGGATCGCGATTGGATCGTGAAGAGTATGCACTACTGCAGGATGGTCCTAACGTGACACATGAATCAGAGACCCCGCGACCAAACTGTGTGTGATGCATGAATCGCAAACAGTGTCATAAAAAAACCACTGGGCAAAGATGGTTCGGCCGCGCCTCGGAAGAGGCACAGATGCCTGGATGGATCTATCGCGGGCACTGGAGGGCTCTCACAGGCGCATGCGTGCTATGCTCAATAAGCTGATGGACGATGACATCCCCCACTGGGCGAAGCTATAGGAGGAGAGCTATGCCACATTGGATAAGTCTACCGGTGTCATCCGGGGACTACGGGGTGACAAGGTGAGGCTCTGCACCGAGCGCGACCTGCTGAGGGCGAAGATCGCCGGCAGGGCAAAGCAGCACAAGGAGACAACTGCCGTGTTGAAGAAGACGGCCATCATGGTCAGGAAACTTATGGACGAGGATGCTAAGCTCCTTATCGAGCATGAAATGCTTCTGGAGGAATCCGTGGATTCTCGCAAGCGACGGATTGAGGACGTGAAGGAGATCAAGGTGGACGAAATGACGAAGATGGCGTAGTAGATCGAGGTGAAGTAGAGAGCAGTGACCCAGATCGTTGTCTGTGTCTTCCTTCTTTTGCCCTTGTGTCTTTCGGGCATTGCTGCATGTGGCATCTTTAATTATCTTCCTGAATACGTAAGACAATTATTATTATCCATTGCCATCGTCTTCATATATATCAGTCTTGCTAAGTCTCAGTCGATGCTATGTCCGTGAGATCTTACATCAAGATCCGTGCAAAATTTTCTTTTCAGAATTTCTTTTCTCTCTCTTAAATCTTAGTCGACTGAGGCCTAGCCATGCCATTAAAACTGGGGCTCGGGCGCCATTAATGAAGAAGTTGGGAGCGAGGTGGGCGGCGGATGGAGGTCAAAGGGCTTGCCTCCCGGTGAGCCTGCGCAGCGGTCTGCTCCACGCCTCCCGTCTACTCAAATAGCTACTCCGCACGGCGCCTCCTAGCCAATAAAAATTGGGACACGTGGCGGCACGTAAATGGTTAGTACAACGCCCACGGTTTGAATAGCACTTGTGTTTCCGATTGTAACGTGGCAGCTCTTTGTTCCAAAATGACTTTGTTGGTTGTTAATCTGTGTGCCTTCAAAAAATTAGACAAAATTTTTACCACAGCATGTTGGTGCTATGTCAAGGCAACATGCCAAGTTTCATGATTTTCAGGCGAGTTTTGGATTTACAGGAATTTAAAAACCAAGTTTGTCAATGTTTTCGGCCGAGCCACGACGCCCAGATGTTTGAAATTCATTCCCATTTCTTGCATGGGACCTAAACATTCACCCAAGGACACATATACAATTTTTCAACCCATTTTGGTGCACTGGAGCATGTGCCTGTAGTTCAAATTTGAATTATGCACATTAAATGCCTAGAAAACTCAATTAATGTATAAAAAATGCCAAACGAACCCGGAATAATTCCAAATTTTAGCACGACACTCCTATTGGTCTTTGTTGCCTCTATAAAAAAATCAAGGCAGGAAGAGGCAGCGTATGTCGTTTCGCCCACAAGGTGACATATCCCCCCAATCGGAACCATGAGCCTTCTTGAGAGAAGCTCCGGTTTGTAAGAAGCTTATACCAAAACTTGTCCCAAATCAAATTTTTTACCACAGCATGTTGGTGCCATGTCAAGACACCATGCCAAGTTCCGTGATTTTTAGGCAATTTTAGGATTTACAGGAATTTGAAAACCAAGTTTCTCAATGTTTTCGGCCGAGCCACGACACCCAGATGGTTGAAATTCATTCCCATTTCTTGTATGGGACCTAAACATTCACCCAAGGACACATATACAATTTTTCAACCCATTTTGGTGCACTGGAGCATGTGCCTGTAGTTCAAATTTGAATTATGCACATTAAATGCCTAGAAAATCAATAAATGTATAAAAAGGCCAAACAAACCCGGAATAATTCCAAATTTTAGCACGACACTCCTATTGGTCTTTGTTGCCTTTGTAAAAAAAATCAAGGCAGGAAGAGGCAGCGTATGTCATTTCGCCCACAAAGGTGACACATCCCCTATCGGAACCATGAGCCTTCTCGAGAGAAGCTCCGGTTTGTAAGAAGCTTATACCAAAACTTGTCCCAAATCGAACAAATTTTTTACCACAGCATGTTGGTGCCATGTCAAGACACCATGCCAAGTTCCGTGATTTTTAGGCAATTTTTGGATTTACAGGAATTTAAAAACCAAGTTTCTCAATGTTTTCGGCC
Organism: Thinopyrum obtusiflorum; assembly: GCA_036873465.1. Classification (NCBI taxonomy): domain Eukaryota; kingdom Viridiplantae; phylum Streptophyta; class Magnoliopsida; order Poales; family Poaceae; genus Thinopyrum; species Thinopyrum obtusiflorum. The sequence goes on from JAAAWM010011836.1 coordinate 83,866, forward strand.
AAGCCACGACACCCAGATGTTTGAAATTCACTCCCATTTCTTGTATGGGACCTAAACATTCACCCAAGGACACATATACAATTTTTCAACCCATTTTAGTGCACTGGAGCATGTGCCTATAGTTTAAATTTTAATTATGCACATTAAATACCTAGAAAACTCAATTAATGTATAAAAAATGCCAAACGAACCCAGAATAATTCCAAATTTTAGCACGACACTCCTATAGTTGCATGTTCACTGCAGATAAATGTTCTAGCAATTCAAACAGCGACTTTTCCTACCATAACCCCATTTTGTCTTTAAAATCAAAATGAAAAAAATCAATTACACCACAAACAGTTTGTTAGCAACAATCATGTGCGATGCAGTATAAAATATCTTGGGGCTCCCTCATGTATCGCTTACGCAAGAAGGTTCATCGGCTACAGTCCACCGGCCGCGCGTCAACCACACTTGCGCGCCAGTTTTTCGCTGCACCGTTCGTAAATTTTTGGCAACCGCGGAAATATCTAGGTCCCCGCCCCCTCCCCCCCACCAAAAGCCACATTTCCACTGTTTCCTCCTTCCTTTCTAAGTTCAAACCTTCACTGCTTCCTTTGCAGCGCCGCCTCCTCGCTTGCGGCGCTCCTTCCCGCTGCGCGGCCTCATCCATATAGTCAGATAATCCACACCCCACCCCCATCCTCCTCCTCCTTCTCCATCCCACATGCCTCGACCGCCGTTGATGGTGTCCTGGACTAGGGGATACTCATCACATTGGCTCCCGACCAGGTGAATTGGGACGAGGGCCCCTATGGCGGTTCACTTATGGGCCACTTCGGGCAGTCCGTGACGAATACAAGGAAGATTCCACAAAACTTGGCGCCCAAGACGAGGACTCTCCTAAACCCTAGGCCTCCGGTATATTATATAAACCGAGGCCAGGCTAGTCAATAGATGTCTCATATTCATTAGAACAATCTCGTAGTAGATACATGTACTCTGTACTACACCCCATATGAATACAATCAAAAGCAGGACGTAGGGTATTATCTCTTCGAGAGAGCCCGAACCTGGGTAAAATCCCGTGTCCATGTTACCATCGCTCCAAGACGCCTAGCTTAGGACCCCTACTATGAGATATGTCGGATTTAGAACCGACATTGGTGCTTTCATTGAGAGCCTGCTGGGTAGTCGCCGCGGTGCGATGGGAATTCAGATTGGCTCCACCGCGATCTACGCGTCGGAACCGAGCTACATCATCAGCGTCGACATCTTCGTCACCAGCCCAACTGGTCACCTTGGCTGTACCGAGGACTAGGCTTCTCGTTGGATCATCAAGATCGGATGGATGTCTTCATCATCGTCAACTCTGATCTCATCCGGGATCATGGAAAAATCGTCCATGGTGCTCGGGGGCTCAACGTCAACATTGCCCTCGCGCGATCATGCAGTTTTTTCTGGACAGTGGATTCATGTTCGCCGTCCCCATCTCCTCGAGCGTCGCTTTGACGATTGCTTCAGTGGAATTGAGTCTAGAACAACCCTATAAAATTTCATCGCGTTCCGAGGGAGGAATCTCAGGCAATCTCCGATATACCGGAGCCCTGTCGAGTCAGGACGGGAATCTGGATGAGTTTGGGGCGAGGAGTCCAGGAGTTAGCTCGGACATCCTTTGGAAGATCCCACCGTTCATCGGCTGTGGAATTCCTATATCAATCACCCCTCAAAATTTCAGCTCGATCCGACGGTTCAAACTCCGGGAAACGTCCGATGAGTGCATCAATTTTCGGATCTATTTTTTGCACGAAAATGAATCCAACCCAAGTTGATCTTTTTTCATGAACGGGTTATCGAAGGTCCTTGTTGAAGGAAATTTTTTATAAGTATTGTGTCCTCAAACACGTGCCCACAAATTTTAAGCCTTTTTTGAGGTGATCTTCATCGTCGCACCGGTGTCAAACCAGCCCGGTCACGTTGCTCCATGGTTGCCGACCTGCGCCAGCATCGACTGCGCCGTCGCTTCATCGAGTCGACGACAACCACCTCGGATCATCACCTCGGCGAGCCGACCAAGAGTTCGGCACCGCTCTCCCTAATGATCGTCAAGATAACATCATCACCTTACGGATTGCACGGGTCAGGCGCGCCAGCATCGCCGCGCGGTCACTTCTCAAGCCGGCATTGACCACGTCACAAGTTTCGACCTACGTCGGCATCGCCGCGCCGTTGCTTCTTCGAGCCGATGTCCACCTCGCCGACCTACTTTGACACATCGGCTGGCATGGGGGTTGCAACGTCACCTTACCGACCTGCTCCGACACCTCGGCTAGACCGGGGGCTTCGCCATCTCTTCATCAAACCTACTCTGGGGACTTCAGCGTCACCAGTCGACCAGCTTCGTCACATCGGCTAGACCGGGGGCTTTGCCTCGACATATCGGCAAAATTGTGCTGTCACTTCATCAAGCTGATCTCTTCGCTCGGGCACCTTGGGACCGGCTTGGGGGCTGGGACCTCGGCCCGCCGCAAGCTCGGCCCGTGTCATCAACACCGAGCACATTAAACAGCTAAGTCGCTTTTATGCTCAAGTTTTTAATGTTTTTTTGTTCGGTTCGACCAAGCATTATATCTATGTTAAAATCTGTTTGTTAAAAATGAGGTTCATTAAAAACCACTTCCTTTACCCATGTTAACTGGGGGCTCTTAAATTTATATGAGCCGTTATAATAAGTGTTTTCTTCTTAGTCGTTGCAAAGTCTTTTTCTACTACTACTTTTTTTGACGCGAGTGTATGGTCAATAGCCGGGTTGCCTGGTTTCTCTGTACATTATATAAACCGAGGCTAGGCTAGTCAATAGACGTCTCATATTCATTAGAATAATCTCATGGTAGATACATGTACTCTGTATGACACCCCATGTGAATACAATCAAAAGCAGGACGTAGGGTATTATCTCTTCGAGAGAGCCCGAACCTGGGTAAAATCCTGTGTCCATGTTTCCATCGCTCCAAGACGCCTAGCTTAGGACCCCTACTATGAGATATGCCAGATTTAGAACCGACAGCCGGCGCGACATCTTCCACCCAAATCACTGCCCCATCCCCCAAATAAGCGCTGCCCATAGCCATGGTTCACGCATTATAGCTAGGAGCTCAAGGAGCATCTCGCAGCAGTGAAGCAAATTGCGGCCACACGCGCAGATGAGGTCGCGATGGCTGCCATGCATATCAACCACCAGATCTTGTTAGAGCACGTCGCTGTCAAGGCCACCATCAACCCCTCGCGTGCGGACGCCACCACGCGGTTGGCTGCTTTAAACAATAGTTCGTGGTGTTTTCTAAAGGCCACCTCCGGTGCCTTCTAGTGAATTGTCCTCTGTAATGTTCATATGCAATCTGATATTCTAAAATGTGATGTTCAGTAAACAGTTTGGTTCATTTGTTGTGATGTTCAGTTAACTGTTTGGTTCAATTCTGAAATGTGATTTTCAATTCCTGTGAGTACAATTTTTTTATTGTTATGCATGTGAGGAATAAAATCAAATTTGGATGTACTCTATACATGAGAAACATACACAAATGCCATATTTCCTAGTAGTTCTTAAGCATGCTAGGCTTGGTTAACTGTATGATCTTCTAGTATATGTTCTATTCTGCAATGTGGTTCTCAGTTAACTGCTTGCTTCATTTGTTATGGTGTCCAGTTAACTTTTTGGTTCAATTCTGCAGTGTGATGTTCATTTGTTGTGGGTACAAGTTTTCATTAATATATTCTACTGATAGTATGCCAACTCTCACTTAAACTGATCAATATCTGCCTTATATGTGTTGTAGGGAAACAATGGGAGGCACTGAGGTTTACCATCGAGGTTTGCACATGCATGGTCCTTTGGCTAATAGCACATTATTGTGCAATTGCAGGAACCATTCTAATATTTAGGTTTTTAACAATTTGGTCTTGCACATGTAGGTCCTGCTGTCAGAGGTTTAGACCCACTGTTCGATCCATTTTGCATATGGGGAAATGAGATGGACATGAATATCAGTCAAGTCAAGAAACTCAGAAAGATTGCTAGGATAAAGAAACTAGTGTTGAATAACAACAAGATCTTTGTTTGCACAATGAAGAAGACATCAGTCAACTATAGGATGGTACTAACTCTTTTACCTTGTGTTTTTTCCTATGCACCATTTCAAAATTTAGAACAGATATTTATGCATATCTTTGTTTTCAGTCCTTTCCAAAGCAGTTCACCGATGATTACCTCTCAAACCACCTCCATGGTCAAGAGGTGAGGAAGGTACTCATTCAACACCCACGATACAATATTGAAGTCTCCCTCAGGTGGACGAAGGTTGGGCAGGCAATCATCCACAGCCACTGGCGTAAAGTTGCAAGGACTTTCAACATCATTGAACGCTCAATATTCGCCTTCAGATTCAGTAGTTTTCCAGATGAGATTCATCTCTCTATATACCGTATATGATGCTACTTTCCAAAGGTTTTAGATGTTGCATGTGAAATTTTGTGCTGTTGTGTAATTGCGTAGCTAGCTATATGCCTATATGGTGTAACTAAGTGCTGAAGCTATGTGATGTTGTACTCTGATGTAATTTAGCTATGAAATCCTGGTTGTCATAATACGGCTATGAAACATATGGTGTGTTTGATATGAAATGTCAATTTGATTACTAAATGCATTATCAATAATAGGCCAATTAGCCTGCTTATTGGGTTTTTGAATTGCAGATGGTTTCTCATACAACACCAAGGGCGATGACCTCAAACAATGCACACAGTTTCTAGAAAGTAGCCGTGTTGGATCAATGAACAATCACACACACCTTCCGCCCGACAAATGTTTGCGTTAGGCCACCTTGCACAAATGTTTCCACATAAAAATTGTGTGTGATGTACATATGAACGGAAACATTTTTCTAAGATTCACTGTGTGGGATGAACATACGAACAGAAATGATTGGGCCAGTAGAATTGTCTGCGATGGCTCGCCCGATCGCACACGAGCTCTTTTTCCCCCCGTGTGTGACCGGAGGCCCTATCACTGACGATTTCTGGGTCATGTGGGAAGGACCCCCCTATCGCACACACAGGCAAGACGATGGTTTAAAACTCCATCGCGGAAAGGGGTTAAAAACCATTTGTATAGCAGGTCGCTGCACCAGTGATGACTACATCAACCGCGTTACGACGCTAACGCTTTTGGTATACAAGGGTATGTAGACACACTCCCCTCTTGTTGCTTTGCATCTCCTAGATTAGATCTTGGGTGTTCGTAGGAAATTCTTTGATTTTCATGCTTCGTACCCCATTAGAGATGGCTTGTGCGGCCGAGGAATTGAAGTTCTACAAGGCCAATGTTGATCCGGCTGATATGACCTCTCTGAAAAAACCAACCACAGAATCTGACCCTCTACTCAAGTTCAAGTCGATCGAGATACCAAGCAAGTTGATTTCACCCCTGGTGATTCCTCCGAGTAGTTCACCATTGGGGCGAATATGGATCCTAAATAGGAAAGCGTGCTCATCGAGTTCATCCGTGAGAATCGGGACATTTTTGCATGGAAACCCTCTGACATGCCTGGTGCACCGAGAGAACTCACTGAGCACTCTCTGAATGTGGATCCTAAGTTTAAACCTGTATGGCAATACCTCTGTCAGTTTAACGAGGAGAGACACAAAGCTATTGGAGAAGAGGTGGCAATGCTCCTAGCTGCCGGGTTCATCGTCGAAGTATTTCATCCAGAGTGGTTGGCTAACCCAGTGCTTGTTCTGAAGAAAAATGGGACCTGGCGAATGTGTGTTGATTACACGGACTTGAATAAAGCTTGCCCCAGTGATCCTTTTGCTCTGCCCCATATTGACCAGATCATTGATGCTACGGCTGGCTGCGAGTGTCTGTGTTTTCTGGATGCTTATTCTGGTTATCATCAGATCAAGATGAAGGAGGAGGACCAGGAAAAGACAGCTTTCATCACTCCCTTTGGAGTTTTCTGTTATACGTCCATGCCATTCGATCTGAAGTGTGCACAGGCGACTTATCAGTGTTGTGTCCAGAATTGTTTCCACAAGCAGATCGGGCTTAGTGTTCATGCATATGTTGATGATATCATGGTTGATAACCCACAAGTATAGGGGATCGCAACAGTTTTCACGGGTAGTGTTTCACCCAGATTTATTGATTCGACACAAGGGGAGCCAAAGAATATTTGCGAGTATTAGTAGTTGAGTTGTCAATTCAACCACACCTGGAGAACTAAATATCTGCAGCAAAGTGTTTAGTAGCATAGTAGTATGATAGTTTCAAGAGCAGTAGTAACAGTAGTAACAGAAGTAGTTTTGTAGTGATTGTAACAGCAGCAACAATGAAAGTAACTTAGCAAAGATCAATATGCGAAAAGTGTAGGCATTGGATCAGTGATGGTTAATTATGTTGGATGACATTCATCATGTAACACTCACAACCTAGGGCGATACACAATAGCTCCAATTCATCAATGTAATGTAGGCATGTATTCCGTATATAGTCATACGTGCTTATAGTAAGAACTTGCATGACATCTTTTGTCCTACCCTCTCGTGGCAGCGGGATCCTTAAGGAAACTAAGGGATATTAAGGCCTCCTTTTAATAGAGAACCAGAACAAAGCATTAACACATAGTGAATACATGAACTCCTCAAACTACGGTAATCACCGGAAAGAATCCCAATTATGGTCACCTTGGGGTATGCGGATCATGACACGTAATAGGTGCATATAACTTGCAAGATAGAATCAAGAACTCAAATATATTCATGAAAACATAGAGGGTTCAGATCTGAAATCATGGCACTCGGGCCCTAGTGACAAGCATTAAGCATAGCAAAGTCATAGCAACATCAATCTCAGAACATAGTGGATACTAGGGATCAAAGCCCTAACAAATTGACTCGATTACAAGGTAAATCTCATCCAACCCATCACCGTCCAGCAAACCTATGAAGAAATTACTCACACACGGTGGTGAGCATCATGAAATTGGTGATGGAGGATGGTTGATGATGATGACGGCGTCGAATCCCCCTCTCCAGAGCCCCGAACCGACTCCAGATCAGCCCTCCCGTTGAAGAACAGGAGGTGGCGGCGGCTCCGTCTCATAAAATGTGATGATTCTTTCTTCCTGATTTTCTCTCCATGAATAGGTACTTATAGCATTGGAGTTAGGTCAAACGGAGCTGCCAGGGGCGCACAAGCCCACCAGGCACACCCTGGGGGGTGGCCGCGCCCCCAGGCTTGTTGCGTCTGGTGGCCCCCCTCTGGTGGATCTTTGCACCAGTATTTTTTATATATTCTAAAATAATTCTCCGTAAATTTTCAGGTCCATCTGAGAACTTTTATTTCTGCACAAAAACAATACCATGACAATTCTGCTGAAAATAGTGTCAGTCCGGGTTAGTTCCATTCAAATCATGCAAATTAGAGTCCAAACTAGAGCAAAAGTGTTTGGAAAAGTAGATACATTTGGGACGTATCAACTCCCCCAAGCTTAACTCATTGCTTGTCCTCAAGCAATTCAGTTGACAAACTGAAAGTGATAAAGAAATACTTTTACAAACTCTTTTGTTCTTGTTGTCTGTATATATACTTAACTAGCATCCAAGTTTTCAGCAAAGATTATGAACTAACCATATTGGTGATAACACTTAGGTCTCACATTTACTCATGGCAATAACATAACCAACTAGAGAGCAATAATAAGATATCTCAGATGCCAACACTTTGTCAAAACAATCATGATATAATATGATAACATGGTATCTCGCTAGCCCTTTCTGAGACCGCAAAACATAAATGCAGAGCACCTCTGAGATTCCAGCAATGACTAAATATTGTAATTCAGGGTAGAGGATATCCATTCATGGTCACACCAAACATTAACTATACTCAATGCATAAAAATGACAATAGTTCTCTCCAACTAGTGCTTAAATGAGAAGGTGATGACTCAACAATAAAAGTAAAATAACATAAAAGTAAATGGATAGGCCCTTCACAGAGGGAAGCATGGATTTGCAGCGGTGCCAGAGCTCGAAGCTTAAATTAGAGATAAAAATAATTTTGGGAGGTATGCTTTTCCTGTCAACGTCACGACCGAGAGTTTTCAATATCTTCCATGCTAAACAAATTATGGGTGGTTCCCAAACAAAAAGGTAAAGTTTACCCCCCCTTCACCATACCAACACAAGACATGGCAAGCCAAATTCACGGGTGCCCTCCATACCAACAACTTTTTGGGGGAGTTTGTTTGCATTATATAATGATTTGAGCAATAGGACTGGGCATCCCAATTACCATCCTCTCTCATGCAATGACAAGTGAATAAACACTCATCTGAGAGTAACCCGCTTAGCATGGAAGATACTGACCGCCCCCTGTCGCTCCATGAGCGGTACGGGCACACAAAACAGATGTTCGTTTGAATATTTAGAGATGGCACTTGCAAATTTACTTGGAACGTCAGAGTAATACCGCATCTAGGTAGATATAGTGGACTCATCTGGAACAACATTGGTTTAAGGATTTGGATGCACAAGCAGTATTCCCGCTTAATACAGGCGAAGGCTAGCAAATAGATTGAGAAGCGACCAGCTAGAGAGCGAAAACGGTCATAGACATCCATTGTGAATAATTAACATTGAACACGAGCATGAGTAGGATATCAACACCCTGAACATAAATATCATGGAGGCTATGTTGGTTTTGATTCAACTACATGTATGAACATGTGCCAAGTCAAGCCACTCGAATTACTCAGAGGAGGATACCATGCTAACATACTACATCACAACCATTTTAATGCATGTTGACACCCAAGATAAATCAATATCCACTCCTAGCTATTTAAGCATGGCATGAGCAACTATAATCTCTAATTGTCATCACAAATATGTTTACTCATAATAATGCTGAATCATGAATACTGAGCTAAACATATGTACAAAGACAAAAACAAGAAGAGTTCATACCAGCTTTTCTTCACCGCAATCACTTCATCAAATATCGTCATTATTGCCTTTCACTTGCACGACCGAATGATGTGATAATAATAAGAATGGTGCAAGTGTGCCGTGGACTAAGCTGGAATCTGCAAACATTTATTCAGAGGAGACGACAAAGTAATAGTGGGTTGATACATCTCCAACGTATCTATAATTTTTAATTGTTCCATGCTGTTATATTATCAATCTTGGAGGTTTTTATATTCATTTACAGCAATTATATATCATTTTTGGAGACTAACCTATTAACTTAGTGCCCAGTGCCAGTTGCTGTTTTTTGCCCTGTTTTTCTTTTACAGAAAATCAATATCAAATGAAGTCCAAATGCCACGAAACTTTTTGGAGATTTTTTTTCTGGACATATACAACACTAGAAGCTTCGGGAGAAGACCAGATGCCAGAGGGGGTGGCCACGAGCCACGGGGGGGGGGGGGGGGGGGGGGGGGGGGCAGGCGCGCCCTGGTGCCTCGTGGGCCCATCCTAGCTCCGTTTAACCTAATTCCACCACTATAAATTCAGGAAAAATCAGAAACCCTCAGGAGAGTCCACGAAATACTTTTTCCACCGCCGCAAGTTTCTGTTCCAGAGAGATCCCATCTAGAGGCCTTCTCCGGTACTCCCTCGGAGGGGGAATCGATCACGAAGGGGCTCTACATCAACCTTGCTACCTCTCCGATGATGCGTGAGTAGTTTACCATAGACCTTCGGGTCCATAGTTAGTAGCTAGATGGCTTCTTCTCTCTTTTTGATCTTCAATACAATGTTCTCCTCGATGTTCTTGGAGTTCTATCCGATGTAATCACTTTTTGTGGTGTGTTTGTTGGGATCTGATGAATTGTGAGTTTATGATCAGATTATCCATGAATATATTTGAGTCTTTGCTGCACTCTTTTATGCATGATTGTTATAGCCTCGTATTTCTTCTTCGATCTATTGATTTGGTTTGGCCAACTAGATTGATTTATCTTGCCATGGGAAGAGGTGCTTTGTAGTGGGTTCAATCTTGTGGTGCTCAATCCCAGTGACAGAAAGGGACATGACACGTATGTATCGTTGCTACTAAGGGTAAAAAGATGAGGTTTATTCATACGTGAGTTTAACTTGTCTACAACATGTCATCGTTTTTAAGGCATTACTCCGTTCTTATGGACTTAATACACTAGATGCATGCTGGATAGCGGTCGATGTGTGGAGTAATAGTAGTAGATGCAGGCAGGAGTCGGTCTACTTATTTTGGACGTGATGCCTATATACATGATCATTGCCTTGGATATCATCATGATTATTTGCTTTTCTATCAATTGCCCAACAGTAATTTGTCTACCCACCGTATGCTATTTTCTCGAGAGAAGCCTCTAGTGAAAACTATGGCCCCCGGGTCTATCTAAATCATATTACTAAAACCCTAAAAATATTGCTGCCATTTTCTCTTATTTATTTTATTTTGTATTTTTGTTTCAATCTATCTATCTATCACATACAATTTAATCTTGCAATTAACCACCGAGGGATTGACAACCCCTTGTTTGCGTTGGGTGCAAGGATTTGTTGTTTGTGTGCAGGTGCTACTAACGAGGTGTTGTGTGATTCTCCTACTGGTTCGATAACCTTGGTTTCATAACTGAGGGAAATACTTATCTCTACTGTGCTGCATCATCCCTTCCTCTTCGGGGATAAAACCAACGCAAGCTACAAGTAGCAGGAAGAATTTCTGGCGCCGTTGCCGGGGAGACATCATCAACATCTATCAAGTACCTTTGCATAAACTCTCATCTCCTTGCATTTACTTTATTTGCCATTTGCTTCTCATTTTCATCTCCCCCACTTCTAAAACGTTTTTACAAAAATACAAAAAAAATTCATTTGCTTTTTTCTTGTTTGTTTGCTTGCTTGCTGTATCGTTATGGCTAGTTCTCCTCCCGATCTAACTCTCCCTCCTTCTCTAGGAGAAGGTTCGGGAATTTTGAATTTTAAGTATTTGAGTGATGAATCCTTAAAAGAATTTTGGGATAGATTGCTAGAAATCCAAATGAAAGCTAGGCCCAAGAGTCACATTAAATTGCTCCTTAGAAGCTTTTATGTTGGTCTACCTCTTGCTCATAGGCGTGTCCTAGATTCTATATTTGAAAATGATTTCCTTGGAAATAATGCATTTGACACCTATGAGAAGATGAAAAGTATTTTCGGACAACCAAAGATAGAAACAATTGAGTCTACCACGCTAGTAAGCTATCGTCAAACCGAGTTAGTAAAAGAAACTAAGGCTAGCATGGAATCCAATTTTGGAGGTATATTTAATCTTGTTTCCAAAGTAAATTGCAATGTGGTGTCGCATAATAGAAGGTTTGATACTTTGGAGCAAAAGGTGGATGCTTTTTGTGTTTTGAAGAAAATAAAAATTCTTAGCACCAAGCTTGATCACTTGGTTCATATTATTGACAATTACAAGGAAGGTGAAATAGATATTGCTAGAATCCCTAAAACCAAAGATGACAATACTTGAAACTATGCATTATGCCTAGCTAGGGGCATAAAACAATAGCGCTTGTTGGGAGGCAACCCAATGAATAAAATAATTTTTTTTGTTATTGTGTGTTTTCACAATTATGCTACTGGTATGATTGTGTTTTTGTGTTTTTAATTAGTGCTTGTGCCAAGTAAAGCCTTTAGGATGATTTGGAAGATAGTATGATTGATGTTGTTTGGAAAACAGAAAGTTTTGCGTCAAGTGCCCGAATTTTTTTTTCTGTACTGGAGCGTCAGAAAAATCTGAAATTTTTACACAGTATTGGTATATGAATTTCCCACGTTGTCCTAAGTGTTCAGAATTTTTGGAATTACAGAAGTATGGCTTTTAAATAGGTTGCTACAGACTGTTCTGTTTTTGACAGATTCTGTTTTTGATGCACTACTTGCTTGTTTTGATGAATCTATGGATTGTATCGGGGGGTATTAGCCATGGTGAAGTTAGAGTACAGTAGGTATAATGCAAAAATAAAATATGAATGGGTCTGCAACAGTACTTAAAGTAGTGATTTATTTTGTTATACTAACGGATCTCACGAAGGTTTTGTTGAGTTTTGTGTGATTGAAGTTTTCAAGATTTGGGTGAGATCACGATGGATGAAGGAATAAGGAGTAGTAAGAGCCTAAGCTTGGGGATGCCCGAGGCACCCCAAGGTAATATTCAAGGAAGACTCAAGCGTCTAAGCTTGGGGATGCCCTGGAAGGCATCCCCTCTTTCTTCTACCAACCATCGGTAATTTTACTTGGAGCTATATTTTTAATCGTCACATGATATGTGTTTTGCTTGGAGCGTCTTGTATTATATGAGTCTTTGCTTTGTTTGCTTTTTAGTTTGTCACAATCATCCTTGCTGAACACACCTATCTTGAGAGAGCCACACGTTTATCATCATTTGTTAGAATACTCTATGTGCTTCACTTAATTTTTTTGAGCTAGGCAGTTGCTCTAGTGCTTCACTTAAATCTTTTTTAGCACGGTGGTGGCTATATTTTGAAGAAATAAATTCTCATGCTTCACTTATATTATTTTGAGAGTTGATTAAAATTTTGAAGAAATGAATTCTCATGCTTCACTTATATTATTTTGAGAATTGACAAGATTAAAATTTTGAAGAAATGAATTCTCATGCTCCACTTATATTATTTTGAGAATTGATAAGATTGAAATTTTGAAGAAATATTTACACTCTCATGCTTCACTTAAATCTTTTTGAGAGTTGATAATAGTAACGGTAATTTGCACAAGATATGAAATGGGGGGGGGGGGGGGGGGGGGGGGGGGGGGGGGGGGGGGGGGGGGGGGGGGGGGGGGGGGGGGGGGGGGGGGGGGGGGGGGGGGGGGGGGGGGGGGGGGGGGGGGGGGGGGGGGGGGGGGGGGGGGGGGGGGGGGGGGGGGGGGGGGGGGGGGGGGGGGGGGGGGGGGGGGGGGGGGGGGGGGGGGGGGGGGGGGGGGGGGGGGGGGGGGGGGGGGGGGGGGGGGGGGGGGGGGGGGGGGGGGGGGGGGGGGGGGGGGGGGGGGGGGGGGGGGGGGGGGGGGGGGGGGGGGGGGGGGGGGGGGGGGGGGGGGGGGCATGCTAGGTGTGTTATTCTCATGATGAGTGTTTATTCACTTGTCATTGCACGAGAGAATGGTTGGTAATAGGGATGCCCAGTCCCACAATGAAATAAAAAATTAATAATAACAAAATTCCTTGGAAAGTGTTGGTATGGAGGGCACCCGTGGATACGGCTAGCCATGGATTGTGAAAGAAATGGTGGAAAGGAAATAAACTTTACTTTCTATTTGGGAACCACCTATGATGTGTCTAGCATGGAAAATATTGGGAATTCTCGGTCATTTTCATTGACAGGAAAAGCATGCCTCTCAAAATATTTTTTATCTCTTTAATTTAAGCTTTGAGCTCAGGCACATTTGACAAATCTCTGCTTCCCTCTGCGAAGGGCCTATCTATTTAGTTTTATGCAATTTTTATTTTTTATTTGAGTCTCCATCTTCTCTTACAAAAGCACCAACTAGAGAACACTATTATCATACTTGTGCATTGGATGTAGCTAATATTTGAGTGTGTTTCATGAATGGATCAATGATTGAGCATAATGGGCTAGGGATAACTTTCTTTAGCGTTGATATTTGGGGGGGGGGGGGGGGGGGGGGGGGGGGGGGGGGGGGGGGGGGGGGGGGGGGGGGGGGGGGGGGGGGGGGGGGGGGGGGGGGGGGGGGGGGGGGGGGGGGGGGGGGGGGGGGGGGGGGGGGGGGGGGGGGGGGGGGGGGGGGGGGGGGGGGGGGGGGGGGGGGGGGGGGGGGGGGGGGGGGGGGGGGGGGGGGGGGGGGGGGGGGGGGGGGGGGGGGGGGGGGGGGGGGGGGGGGGGGGGGGGGGGGGGGGGGGGGGGGGGGGGGGGGGGGGGGGGGGGGGGGGGGGGGGGGGGGGGGGGGGGGGGGGGGGGGGGGGGGGGGGGGGGGGGGGGGGGGGGGGGGGGGGGGGGGGGGGGGGGGGGGGGGGGGGGGGGGGGGGGGGGGGGGGGGGGGGGGGGGGGGGGGGGGGGGGGGGGGGGGGGGGGGGGGGGGGGGGGGGGGGGGGGGGGGGGGGGGGGGGGGGGGGGGGGGGGGGGGGGGGGGGGGGGGGGGGGGGGGGGGGGGGGGGGGGGGGGGGGGGGGGGGGGGGGGGGGGGGGGGGGGGGGGGGGGGGGGGGGGGGGGGGGGGGGGGGGGGGGGGGGGGGGGGGGGGGGGGGGGGGGGGGGGGGGGGGGGGGGGGGGGGGGGGGGGGGGGGGGGGGGGGGGGGGGGGGGGGGGGGGGGGGGGGGGGGGGGGGGGGGGGGGGGGGGGGGGGGGGGGGGGGGGGGGGGGGGGGGGGGGGGGGGGGGGGGGGGGGGGGGGGGGGGGGGGGGGGGGGGGGGGGGGGGGGGGGGGGGGGGGGGGGGGGGGGGGGGGGGGGGGGGGGGGGGGGGGGGGGGGGGGGGGGGGGGGGGGGGGGGGGGGGGGGGGGGGGGGGGGGGGGGGGGGGGGGGGGGGGGGGGGGGGGGGGGGGGGGGGGGGGGGGGGGGGGGGGGGGGGGGGGGGGGGGGGGGGGGGGGGGGGGGGGGGGGGGGGGGGGGGGGGGGGGGGGGGGGGGGGGGGGGGGGGGGGGGGGGGGGGGGGGGGGGGGGGGGGGGGGGGGGGGGGGGGGGGGGGGGGGGGGGGGGGGGGGGGGGGGGGGGGGGGGGGGGGGGGGGGGGGGGGGGGGGGGGGGGGGGGGGGGGGGGGGGGGGGGGGGGGGGGGGGGGGGGGGGGGGGGGGGGGGGGGGGGGGGGGGGGGGGGGGGGGGGGGGGGGGGGGGGGGGGGGGGGGGGGGGGGGGGGGGGGGGGGGGGGGGGGGGGGGGGGGGGGGGGGGGGGGGGGGGGGGGGGGGGGGGGGGGGGGGGTAAAACCCTAAAAATATTGCTGCCATTTTCTCTTATTTATTTTATTTTGTATTTTTGTTTCAATCTATCTATCTATCACATACAATTTAATCTTGCAATTAACCGCCGAGGGATTGACAACCCCTCATTTGCGTTGGGTGCAAGGATTTGTTGTTTGTGTGCAGGTGCTGCTAACGAGGTATTGTGTGATTCTCCTACTTGTTCAATAACCTTGGTTTCATAACTGAGGGAAATACTTATCTCTACTATGCTGCATCATCCCTTCCTCTTCGGGGATAAAACCAATGCTAGCTACAAGTAGCATGGCTCTTTGTTAGATCAACAATAAAGCATATGGGAGCCACTCAACATTTTCATCGTGGTCTTCTCCTTGCAATGACTCAACGAAAGAAAAGATATTCAGAGAAACACACCGAAATATTTTTGGAGTTTTTGGTTTCTCTGAAGAAACCAAATTAACGAAGGAAAACGAAAAACGAGAAAAACTATTTGCACGGGAAAGCTCCCAACTAGTAAAAGAAGAAACGAGAAATCTTTTTGGGTTTTCTTTTACTACTATGCGTTAACTAAACAAGAAAGAAACTACAACTAATTTTTTTGGATTTTCAAAAGTTTTTCAAACACACAAGAAGAAAGCGAAAATAAAACTAGCATGGATATGCAAAGAAAAAGGATGAACACCGACAACTGGAATGAATGTGTGAACATGAATGAAATGTCCGTGAGAGATACGTACTCCCCGACTTTTGGCCTAAGTTGGTCTACGGCCAGTTCTGACCTGGATAGTGCCTGTGATGGTAGTTCGGATTGTACTGAAATGCGGCTGCCATGGCTTAGCGGGCTGCCTCGTTAAGGCGCTCGCTTTCTGCCGCCCTCTCGTACTCCTCGGCCTCCTCCTCAAGTATGAAATATCTATGTTTTCCCTAAAAATCAAAGAACGCAGGAGCAGGCAAAACAATATGGAAAACACGATGCCTGTTAAAGATTAGCCTATATCTGAACGGGGGAAGACCCCTCTCAAGGAACTGGTGGCGTTCCATAGCATCATAATCAAGAAAACTAGGTGGCAAAAGGGTGTCATTTTGTTTAATGGGCACACCAAGATAGGAAGCTAAGTGAGTGGCATAAATTCCACCAAAGAAATCACCAACTAGGGCATTGTTATGTAAATGACATGCAACAATAGCCTCCATGTTAAATTGTCTATCTCCTAGCACTGCACTTTTAAGGATGCTCAATTCAGGTGCACATAAATGACTAGGGCCCTGTTTACCATTGATGCATCTACCAATGAACAGAGCAAAATAATGTATGGCAGGAAAATGAATGCTCCCCATAGTAGCTTGTGTGATGCCCCTAGTTTCACCCTTAGTGATGTTCATGAGAAATTCATTGCAGTCAGATTTACACTGTTCAGTGCAAGTCCCCCAGAATGGAATTTTGCATGCTTCACTAAATTCTTCAACAGACATGCGAAAAGGATTTTCAGATAGGTTGAAAATAATATCATGAGAAGTGCGCTGATATACATACTTGAATCTTCGCACAAAGGAATCAGTGAGGTCATAGTATTGCGGGCACCTGTCTGCCAGGAACTCCGTGAGCTCGGCGTTGCGCACATACATATCAAACTCTTCTTTGATGCTGGCTTGAATCATGAAGGCATCCGGCGGCCACTCGCACGGTAGCACCACGGCCTCTCGCGGCGGTTCGGTATCCTGCTCGCGTATTGCGGGCCTAGGAGCACTCTTGCTCGAGGAACCACCATGAAAAATCTTCCTAAACATTTTCTTCTTCTCTAAAAAATTTCTAAAATTTTTAGTGACTCAAAATAAAAGTGAACGAAACTCAACAAAATTGATACCAACTACTCCCACATGTATCTAGAAGATATATCATACATCAAAACTACTTTGGACCATACAAATTCAACATGCAAGATCATAAACATGGTCACCACAGCAGCAAAAATTTGCAAAGTATAAAGCACTAGAGCAAAAACTAATTGGAGCATTGGAGGAGTCACATACCAAGGAGTAATTCCTCAAAACAGTTTTGGAAATGGAGTTCCGAGCAAGGAGATCGAAAATCACAGCAAAATGAGCAAGAACACGGGCTTGGGAGCAAGTTTGATTTTTTTCTAGAGGAAGAAGAAGGAGATGGGTGGCTGGCATAAGTGAGTGGGTCCCTGTGGGACCCACAAGCCTACTGGGCGCGCCCTGTGGGCTTGTGGCTCATAGGTGCACCCCCTGGGGTGTGTTCAGTGCCAAAAATTCTTAAATATTCTGGAAAAAATCATACTAAATTTTCATGGCATTCTGAGGACTTTTATTTTTGGGCCATTTTTTTTTTGCACGGAAAATTCAGAAAACAGGATAATCATGGCATTTTATTTTATTCTACTAAAAATAACAGAGAGCAAAAAGTGGGTACAGAAAGTTGTGCTTACTAAATTCATCGACGACATGCCCCTCAAAAAGAATCAATTAATAAGGTTGATCAAGTCTTATTAACAAACTATTTTTGAATGACATGAAACCGAAGAATTTTCGTATAACACTAGGTTACATCAATGGGGATATGCATCTCCCCAACAATTAGAATTTCATATTTCTTTTTGACAGAAGGAAGAGGAAATAAACCGTATGCTCATTACCATTGACATGAAAAGTGACCTTGCTTTTATTGCAATCAATAACAGCCCCTGCAGTATTCAAAAAGGTCTACCAAGGATAATCGACATGTTGTCATCCTCGGGCATATCAAGTATAACAAAGTCTATCAAGATAGTAACATTTGCAACTACAACGGGAACATCCTCGCAAATTCCAATAGGTATAGCAGTGGATTTATCAGCCATTTGCAAAGATATAAAGAGAAAGGCATAACACTAACACCGGCTCTCAAATCACATAAGGCAGTTTTAACATAATTTCTTTTAATGGAGCATGGTATAGTAGGTATTCCGGGATCTCCTAACTTCTTAGGTACTCCACCCTTAAAAGAATAATTTGCAAGCATGGTGGAAATTTCAGATTCAGGTATCTTTCTTTTATTTGTGACAATATCTTTCATATACTTAGCATAGGGAGACATTTTCAACATATCAATCAAGCGAGTGTGCAAAAAGATAGGTCTAAGCATTTCAACAAAGCGCTCAAAATCTTCATCATCCTTATTTTTAGATGGTTTAGTAGGGAAAGGCATAGGTTTTTGAACCCATGGTTCTCACTCCTTTCCATGTTTTCTAGCAACAAAGTCTCTTCTATCACATCTTTTATTCCTAGGATGTAGGTTATCAAGATCAACAATAGGTTCTATTTCTACATCATTATCTGGTTGAGCATCAACATGAACATCATCATTATCCTTATCATTATCATTATTATTATCACTAGGTGTATGTTCATTACCAGATTGTGTCTCAGCATCAGAAATAGAACCATCATTATGATTCTCAGAAGGTTTTTCTGTCTCAGGTTCACTAGGAGCAAGCAAAGTTTTATCATTTTTCTTTTTCTTCTTAGATGGACTGGGTGCATCAATATTATTTCTTTGAGAATCTTGTTTAATTCTTTTAGGATGACCTTCAGGATATAGAGGATCCCGAGTCATGCTACCTCCTCTAGTAACAACTCTAACAGCATGATCATTCTTTTTATTATTTATTTCATCAAGCAAATCATTTTGTGACTTAGCAATTTGTTCTAACTGAGTCTGAACCATAGAAGCATGTTTACTCAAGCATTTAACATCATTAGCAGTTCTAAACATCAAATCACTCAAGCGTTTAATCATGATGGCATTCCATTTTAGTTGATAACTAACATACATATTAAAGTGTTCCTGTTTAATGATGTAATTGTCAAACTCATACAGGCATTGACTAGCAGATTTATTATACGGAATATCACCTTCATCAAATCTAGTGAGAGAATTTACCTCCACTACCTGTGTCGGGATGTCGAGCCCATGTATTTCTTCAATAGGTGGTAAGTTCTTAACATCTTTAGCTTTAATACCTTTTTCTTTCATAGATTTCTTAGCTTCTTGCATATCTTCTGGACTGAGGAATAGAATACCTCTCTTCTTCGGAGTTGGCTTAGGTGGTGGTTCAAGAAGTGTCCAATCATCGGCATTTCTCAATATATTATTCAATAGTACTTCAGCCTGTCCAACAGTTCATTCCCTGAAAACACAACCGGCACAACTATCTAGGTAGTCCCTAGAAGCATCGGTTAGTCCATTATAAAAGATATCAAGTATTTCATTTTTCTTAAGAGGATGATCAGGCAAAGCATTAAGTAGTTGGAGAAGCCTCCCCCAAGCTTGAGGGAGATTCTCTTCTTCAATTTGCACAAAGTTAAATATTTCCTGTAAGGCAGCTTGTTTCTTATGAGCAGTAAATTTTTTTCCAGAGAAGTAATATATCATATCCCGGGGACTATGCACACAACCAGGAGCAAGAGTATTAAACCATTTCTTAGCATCACCCTTTAATGAGAAAGGAAACAACTTAAGAATATAGTAATAACAAATTTTTTCCTCATGAGCAAATAGGGTGGCAATATCATTCAATTTAGTAAGGTGTGCCACAACAGTTTCAGTTTCATAACCATGAAAAGGATCAGATTCAACCAAAGTAATTAACTCAGGATCGACAGAGAATTCATAATCCTTATCAGTAACAAATATGGGAGAAGTAACAAACTTAGGATCATATTTCATTCTATCCCTCATCGATTTTGCTTTCATTTCAGCAAGCAATTTTATAACCTCATCTCTATGATTACAAGCAAGAATTGCCCTAGGGTTTCTCTATCAAAAACATAACCATCAGATGTTTCAGGCATTTTAACTCTAGTAGGAGAGCTAGGCATAATAGGTGAATCATAATTTTCAAGAGTTTCAACATTTTTAGTTTCTTTAGCTTTAGCAATTTGTTCATCAAGAAATTCACCAAGTGGCATAGTATTATCAAGCATAGTACTAGCATCATCATAAGTATCATTCATAGCAGAAGTAGTATCATCAATAACCTGTGACATATCAAAATGAATAACAGGTGGCGGTGTCGCAAGCCTACTCAAAACAGAAGGTGAATCAAGTGCAGAGTGTGATGGCAGTTCCTTACCTCCTCTAGTCATAAGGGGACGATCTTAGTTTTAGCGTCTTTCAGATTCTTCATAGTGATCAACAGATATAAATCCCGAGTGACTCAACAAATAGAGCTATGCTCCCCGGCAACGGCGCCAGAAAAAGGTCTTGATAACCCACAAGTATAGGGGATCGCAACAGTTTTCGCGGGTAGTATTTCACCTAGATTTATTGATTCGACACAAGGGGAGCCAAAGAATATTTGTGAGTATTAGCAGTTGAGTTGTCAATTCAACCACACCTAGAGAACTAAATATCTGCAGCAAAGTGTTTAGTAGCACAGTAGTATGATAGTTTCAAGAGCAGTAGTAACAGTAGTAACAGAAGCAGTTTTGTTGTGATTGTAACAACAGCAGCAACGAAAGTAACTTAGCAAAGATCAATATGCGAAAAGCGTAGGCATTGGATCAGTGATGGATAGTTATGTTGGATGACATTCATCATGTAACAGTCACAACCTAGGGCGATACACAATAGCTCCAATTCATCAATGTAATGTAGGCATGTATTCCGTATGTAGTCATACGTGCTTATAGTAAGAACTTGCATGACATCTTTTGTCCTACCCTCCCGTGGCAGCAGGGTCCTTAAGGAAACTAAGGGATATTAAGGCTTCCTTTTAATAGAGAACCGGAACAAAGCATTAACACATAGTGAATACATGAACTCCTCAAACTACGGTAATCACCAGAAAGAATCCCAATTATGGTCACCTTGGGGTATGCGGATCATGACACGTAATAGGTGCATATAACTTGCAAGATAGAATCAAGAACTCAAATATATTCATGAAAACATAGAGGGTTCATATCTGAAATCATGGCACTCGGGCCCTAGTGACAAGCATTAAGCATAGCAAAGTCATAGCAACATCAATCTCAGAACATAGTGGATACTAGAGATCAAAGCCCTAACAAATTGACTCGATTACATGGTAAATCTCATCCAACCCATCACCGTTCAGCAAGCCTACGAAGAAATTACTCACACACGGCGGTGAGCATCATGAAATTGGTGATGGAGGATGATTGATGATGACGACGGCGTCGAATCCCCCTCTCCGGAGCCCTGAACGGACTCCAGATCAGCCCTCCCGATGATGAATAGGAGGCGGCGGTGGCTCCGTCTCATAAAACGTGATGATTCTTTCTCCCTGATTTTTTTCTCCATGAATAGGTACTTATAGCGTTGGAGTTAGGTCAAACGGAGCTGCCAGGGGCCCACAAGCCTGCCAGACGCGCCCTAGGGGGGTGGCCGCGCCCCCAGGCCTGTGGCGCCTGGTGGCCCCCCTCTGGTGGATCTTTGCGCCAGTATTTTTTATATATTCTAAAATAATTCTCCATAAATTTTTAGGTCCATCCGAGAACTTTTATTTCTGCACAAAAATAACACCATGGCAATTCTGCTGAAAACAGCGTCAGTCCAGGTTAGTTCCATTCGAATCATGCAAATTAGAGTCCAAACTAGAGCAAAAGTGTTTGGAAAAGTAGATACGTTTGGGATGTATCAGTGGTCAAGTCCCGGAAGAAGGAAACTTTGTTGGATGATTAGAAGGAGACGTTTGATAACCTGCGAGTTTACCAGATGAAGCTCAACCCGGCCAAGTGTGTGTTCGGAGTGCCTGCTAGGAAGTTGCTTGGTTTTCTTGTCTCTGAACATGCCATTGAGGCTAACCTGGAAAAAATTAAAGCTATCACAACTCTGAAGAAGCCGGCCAACATCAATGTTGTCCAGAAATTGACAGGCTGTGTTGCGGCCTTGAGCCGGTTTATCAGCCGACTTGGTGAGAAGGCGATTCCTCTGTACCAGCTTCTGAAGAAAACAGATAACTTTGTCTGGAATGATGCAACTGATAAAGCTTTCGAGTCCCTCAAAAAATAGTTATCTGAGCCGCCGATCCTTGCTGCTCCCCAGGACAAAGAGCCGATGTTACTATATGTCACTGCTAATAATAGGGCTGTCAGCATTGCTATGGTTGTCGAGCACAAGGAAGAAGGCAAGGAGTATCCAGTCCAGCGACCAGTGTATTATGTCAGCGAGGTTCTAACAGAATCCAAGCAACGATACCTGCATTGGCAGAAGTTGGTTTATGGTGTGTTCATGGCAAGTTGCAAGTTGAAACATTATTTTCATGAGCACCCAATTACTGTTGTCAGTTCAGCACCTCTTGGGGACATAATCCATAACAGGGAAGCGACTGGCCGGGTTGAAAGTGGGCCATTGAGCTTGGTCCGCATCACCTCAAATATGTGCCATGGACTGCCATCAAATCTCAGGCTTTGGTGGACTTCATCAATGACTGGACTGAGTTGCAGGCTCCGAAGGAGAAGCCGGATACCACTTACTGGTCAATACTTTGACGGCTCCAAACAATTGGAGGGCTCGGGGCTGGAGTTGTAATCACTTCCCTGCGAGGTGATAAATTTTGTTATGTTTTGAGGCTTATGTTTCCCTGTACTAACAATGCAGCAGAATATGAGGCCTTTCTTCATGGTCTCCGTATGGCTAAGGAGATGAACTTAAGCTGAGTCAGATGTTTGGGCGACTCAGATTTGGTGGCCCAATAGGTTTCTGGCACTTGGGACTCTAAGGACCCCCTCACGATGGCTTAGAGGCGCGCTATCACTAATATTGCTGGGCACTTCAAGGGATACCAGGTTGATCATATTGATTGCTGGCTTAACGAGGCAGCAGATGCACTATCTCGCTTGGGGTCTCAGCGCAAGCCTGTTCCACCCAATGTTTTCCTAGACGTTCTGCTCAACCCGTCAGTCAAATTGCCGACGGAGGAGGACATTGCTATTCCAGATCCAAAAGCAGCATTGGTGGCCACTATTCATGCTACACCAGATTGGACAGTGCCTTATCTGGCGTATCTTAGCCGTGGCGAGCTCCTGGCCAAGGAAATCATCGCTCAGCAGATCATCAGGAGGTCCAAATCCATGACCATCGTCAATGGCGAGTTACAAAGGCACAGTGTCACAGGCGTTTTTCAATGTTGTGTTTCCCCTGAGGAGGGCTGAGAGGTCCTTAATGGGATACATTCAGGCGATTGTCGACATCACGCCGGCTCACGGTCTCTGGTCGCCAAGGCTTTCTGGCATGGTTTTTACTGGCTTATAGCTCACGCAGATGCAGAGGACATTGTTCGCAAATGTGATGGTTGTCAGAAATTTGCTCGCCAAGCACATGTGTCGGCTCAAGAGTTGCGGATGATCCCAATTACTTGGCCTTTTACAGTCTGGGGGCTTGATATGGTTGGACCTTTCAAACGATCCAAGAACAAACATACTCACTTGTTGGTTGCAGTTGACAAGTTTACCAAGTGGGTTGAAGCTGAGCCGGTTAGTCATTGTGATGCTGCTACAGCTGTCAAGTTCCTGAAAAAGTTGATTTATCATCACTGATAATGGTACCAATCTATCCAAGGGAGCTATGAAGCAGTTTTGTCAGCGAGAACATATCCGGCTTGACTTAGTGTCAGTAGCGCATCCTCAGTCCAATGGACAAGCAGAGCGAGCTAATCAAGAGTTATTATGCGGGATTAAACCAAGGCTCATGGTACCTCTTGAGCGAACTCCAGGATGCTGGGAGGAGGAATTACCTGCAGTACTTTGGAGCATCCGGACTACTCCCAACAAGTCCACAGGCTACACACCATTTTTCCTGGTCTATGGTGCAGAAGCAGTGCTTCTGAGTGATATTCGTCATGACTCTCTCAGAATTACAGCTTATGTGGTGGCTGATAATGAACAAGCTCGCCAGGATGCTCTTGATGCTCTGGAAGAAAAACCCAAAGTTGCCGCGTCTAGATCTGCTATATATCAACAAGACCTACATCGCTATCATAGCCGTAGAGTTTGAAGCCGTACCTTTCAGGAAGGTGACTTAGTGCTCCGTCTGATACAAGACCAGACAGGCATGCATAAGCTTTCCCCTCCTTGGGAAGGGCCCTTTGTCATCAGCAAGAATCTCAACAATGGGTCATATTACCTTGTTGACATACGTGAAGCAAATAAGTCACGTACCTCGGGGGGGGGGGGGGGGGGGGGGGGGGGGGGGGGGGGGGGGGGGGGGGGGGGGGGGGGGGGGGGGGGGGGGGGGGGGGGGGGGGGGGGGGGGGGGGGGGGGGGGGGGGGGGGGGGGGGGGGGGGGGGGGGGGGGGGGGGGGGGGGGGGGGGGGGGGGGGGGGGGGGGGGGGGGGGGGGGGGGGGGGGGGGGGGGGGGGGGGGGGGGGGGGGGGGGGGGGGGGGGGGGGGGGCATTATATACTTGGTTATACCTGCCTGTTAGCAAGATGCTACTTCAAAAAGGTGACCCGGTTGAACGCTTGATGAGTCAATCACAGAGGTGACCCTGAACTCATCAAAGTTAAAACACTGGTTAAGTCACATGAGAGCCGGCTTTCAGAGAGCTAGGACAAAACAAAAGAGGCCAAAAAGCCTGCTTCACAGAAGCAAATCAAACTCGAGCCTCGAAAGCTGGTCTTTATGTCATGCCTCGAAAGCCGGCTTTTATTTTCATAAGTTTGCATTGCTATGCTTATTCTGTTATATACTTTGCATACGTGTTTATACATATTGCATATCTTTACAGAAACAAGTTTTATTATTTTCATTTTATTTATGATATCATATTGGCAGCATGATTTGCCGGGTTGCCCTGCAGCCAAAGTTTTTGCTAAGTCATCAACAGTGCTTGATTTAATGCAGCAAGACGCCATTATGGCCGGGTCTCAGAGCTCGTTCCAGATGTGTGTTATTACATAAACAACGGGTTATATTGCAATTACAGCTGCCGGCTCGGCTTAAATAGCCAAGTTGTCTACCTAGTCCTTCAATGCAAGGCTTATACTTGGCTTTCAACACAAAGGAGGCTTGACATTTATTGCAATAATCAAGTTTCAAAGACAAAGAAATAAGTGCACGATGGCACCAACATCAGCAGATGACATTTTATCGCTAAAAGCTATTACAGAGCCACATTTTGGGCAGTTGAACTTTTACAGCTGTGAGTCAGCAGCGTGGCTTTCCAGGTCGATGTTTGCGCCTGAAGATGATGGGTATGTAGGGGAACGCGACAGAAAACAAAAAAATTCGGTACAGCGAGCACGCCCAGGATCACTATGGAGATGCATACAAGGTTTGGATCTGATCGTTACCGACTCGTAGTGCAACGGAAGTAGAGTCGATAAAGATCGTCGGTGTAGATCCCCGCAGCTAGGATTTACAACCTCCCAATCATGAGGATGTACTCCCTTGTCTGCCCCTCAGACAGCCCTCCGGGAGGCGGTCGGACAGTCCCCCGGACGATGTCACGGACAGCCCTTCGGGAGGACCCTCGAAACTCGTACAGTAACTCAGACAGCCCTTCGGGAGTCACTCTTGAACAGCCCCTCAGGCAAAAAGATCGAACCTACGACCTCTCTACGGGGTTGCACACATACGGTGTCATCTATCCGGCAGGGCTTCGCCATCCAGAACTAGTTCCCACCGGAACCCAGACAGCCTTTCGGCTCTACGAAACTATTTCGTGTGAGGGAGAGAAGAAAGGCAGATCATGCATGCCATTTGGTGAGAGAGTTGGAGTGAGTGTGGAGAGCTCCTCTCCACCTCTATTTATAGGAGAAGGAGGGGTGGAGGGGCTGAAATTTCAGCCATAAAAAGGGGTTCCTTCCCTCCCAAGCCTTCTCCAAGATCTTTTGGTAAAAGCCCCAAAAAGTGGCTTTCCAAAAAGCAACCAAAAAGTGCTTTTCACTATTCATGGAAACATTTTTCCGCGACCGTTAAAACTGAAAATATTTCTGTGGGTCTTAGAAAAATTCCAGTACCAACTAAAATGATTTTTGACGTGTTTCGAAACAATTCCGGATTAGTGATTTTCATCTGCGAAAAGCAACCAAACCGGTTCCGGCAGCTCCGAAACATTTCCAGTTTTTATCCCGGAAAAATCCCAGAAGTTTCTAGAACAATTCTGGCACCCTCCAAGAATTTCCAGGCGTGTGCCGAAACCAATTTGACTTAATGGTACACTCCGAAACAGCTTTTCAGTTTTACCGAAACTATTCTGGTGTTCTCTCCGGAATGTTTCCGTTGTCTTCGAAACTTTTCCGGTGACTTTCTCTCAGACTCCCTGTCTAGTATTCAGCAGATAGATGACCCTTAAGTGTGTGACCCTATAGGTTCGGTGAAGTATAGACATGACCCGGAACACTTTCCGATCAATGATCAACATCGGAGCCGTGGACACCCATATTGACCCCTATACCCACACGAATAAATATTGGAGTGAACCTCCGGTTGCCGTGTGCTATTCCTGTTGCTTCACAATATGTTACAAAACCCAAGGTGAGATTTATCTGCATCCTCGTGGATCAACAACTTGTCCACTATGCCAGTTACCTCGTTACCCGTTTTGTTCTCTTTTCTCGTTTCCGTGTTGCGGCATCCCTGTGATCAAATCACATTGTGTCTGGCTAGACGATGATGGATACCGTAACACCGAGAGGGCCCAAGAATATCTCTCCATCGTCAGAGGAGCAAATCCCAATCTTGAGCTATCTTGTTCCATGTCACACTTTCCCATGAACCCGTAAGCCATCGTAATAGCCACCCATTTACGGATGACGTTTAACAAACCCCAAAGTTCATGAAGAAAGCATGAAGAAACTCGATACTCTCATGGTCTAAGGAATTATGCAAACGTAAACCATGTCTGTGTTATTAACCATTAACTTGTGACGGATGTGTCTCATAGCATAACATCAATTCGGGTCGATTCAACACAAGTGTTCTTCTAACATTGTGCCCTCAAAGTTGCCGGCATAGTCATGCCCATGATCAAGAAAACAGGATCATCATGCAACACTTGAGCTAGTCTTAGAGGCCAGACTAGGAATACATTTCATCGTTCATTATTCCACACGTGCATATGAGTCTTCCTCCAAGCCTCGTGGTTGTTGTAGACTCGAGAACCATAGCAGTTATAGCATGGAATAT
>JAAAWM010011837.1:0-111077 GCA_036873465.1 Thinopyrum obtusiflorum
TTTAGTTTCTTGTTTTATCACTAGTTTAGTCTATAAAAGAAAACTACAAAAAATAGAATTAAGGGTGCCTCATATGCTTCATCTTTTTAATGTCTTTCGTGAAAATGATGGGAAGGAAAATTGTGCTCAAGTACTAGAAGCAGAATTACATAGAATGCTTGGCATAAAATATGTGAATGATGAGCATGATTGCAATGTTGTTAGTATGAATTCTTTGAATACCCATGATGCTAATGATATGCAAAGCCACAAGCTTGGGGATGCTATGTTTGATGAATATGATATGTTTAGTCCCCCAAGTTTTGATGAGCAAATTTATTTTGATGAAAGCATGCCTCCTATTTATGATGATTATTGTGATGACACGTATGCTCTAAAGAATAAAGATAACCATGAAACTTGTCATCGTGATTTTAATTTTCAATTGGATTATGCTTCACATGATAGTTATTTTGTTGAGTTTGCTCCCACTACTATTGATGAGAATAAATTTGCTTATGTGGAGAGTAGTAAAATTTCTATGCAAGTAGATCATGAAAAGAATGCTTTATGTGCTGGTTATATGGTTGAATTCATTCATGATGCTACTGAAAATTATTATGAGAGAGGATCATATGCTTCTACATATTGCTATAATATCAAGTTTCCTCTCTATGTGTTGAAAATCTTGAAGATTTGCTTGTTTTACCTTCCTATGCTAGTTGTTTCATGTTCCCATAAGTTGTTTGCTCATAAAATCCCTATGCATAGGAAGTGGGTTAGACTTAAATGTGCTATTCATACTCTTCATGATGCTCCCGTTATGTTTCAATTCTTACCTTTTATGTGAGGCATCATTGAAATCATCATGCCTAGCTAGGGGCGTTAAACGTTAGCGCTTGTTGGGAGGCAACCCAATTTTAATTTTGTTCTTTACTTTTGCTCCTGTTTAGTAATAAATAATTCATCTAGCCTCTGGTTAGATGTGGTTTTATGTTTTAATTAGTGTTTGTGCCAAGTAAAACCTATAGGATCTTCTTGGATAGTAATTATTTGATCTTGCTGAAAAAGTCAGAAACTTTCTGCTAACGAAAACAATTGTTAAAAATCTCCAGAAAGTGATAAAATACTGATTCCAATTGCAGTAGATCAATAAACAAATTATTTAGGTCGTCCTATTTTGGCAGAATTTTTGAGTTACAGAAGTATTCGAATGATACAGATTACTACAGACTATTCTGTTTTTGACAGATTCTGTTTTCTATGTGTTGTTTGCTTATTTTGATGAATCTATGAGTAGTATTGGAGGGTATGAACCATAGAGAAGTTGGAATACAGTAGATATTACACCAATATTAATTTAGAATGAGTTCACAACAGTACCTAAGTGGTGATTTATTTCCTTATACTAATGGAGCTTACGAGTTTTCTGTTGAGTTTTTGTGTTGTGAAGTTTTCAAGTTTTGGGTAAAGATTCGATGGACTATGGAATAAGGAGTGGCAAGAGCCTAAGCTTGGGGATTCCCAAGGCACCCCAAGGTAATATTCAAGGACAACCAAGAGCCTAAGCTTGGGGATGCCCCGGAAGGCATCCCCTCTTTCGTCTTCGTTCATCGGTAACTTTACTTGGAGCTATATTTTTATTCACCACATGATATGTGTTTTGCTTGGAGCGTCATTTTATTTTCTTTTGTTTTGCTTGCTGTTTGAATAATATCACAAGATATGAAATTCTTAAATGAGAGAGAGTCTTCACAAAGCCACATAATTATTTAACTATTCATTGATCTTCACTTATATCTTTTTGGAGTAGTTTGTCATTTACTCGTGTGCCCCCCCCCCCCCCCCCCCCCCCCCCCCCCCCCCCCCCCCCCCCCCCCCCTTGAGGAAATAAGCATGCAGAAAGCAGTTCAAAAGTATCAGACCACCATAGGTCTTAAGTTTACAACTCATCAGAGCAAACACCTCAGAAGAGCAAGAGTTGTAACTTAACAGAAAAAATAGCCCATATATAAGACCCGCTTGAAGACTAACTCAAATTTCTCCCCCTTTGTCATCGAATAACCAAAAGGGACAAAAAATGAGGACTAACGCCCCTGAAGAATATCATCATGAAGTCGATGGAGGAGCGCCAACGTTGTTGGGGTCGTCCGTTGAGGTAGGACATGCCGCAGTGTCATTGAGGTCTTCAGCTTCATCCGTCTCACGCGATGAAGAATATGAACTTATGACGAGCTGAAGAACTTTGACCTTCTTGAATTTCTTTGAAGGAGGCTGAGACCAGTCAAAGTCCTATTGAAACCCCATCTGCTTGAGGTCTTCATCACCGTAGAGGTGAGACAATATGGCCCAAGTGCGATTGAAGATTTCATGCGCATAGTAGTGATTCTTCTTTACAGTGTTTTGCGTGATGGTCATGTTCTGAAGAATTGAGCCAAATTGATGATTGACCCACTTGTGATTGCGATCCTTCACAGGTGACTTCCAAACCTTCACAGACTAGGTCACTCGGCAATCCACAACCCCCCCCCCCCCCCCCCCCCCCCCCCCCCCCCCCCCCCCCCCCCCCCCCCCCCCCCCCCCCCCCCCCCCCCCCCCCCCCCCCCCCCCCCCCCCCCCCCCCCCCCCCCCCCCCCCCCCCCCCCCCCCCCCCCCCCCCCCCCCCCCCCCCCCCCCCCCCCCCCCCCCCCCCCCCCCCCCCCCCCCCCCCCCCCCCCCCCCCCCCCCCCCCCCCCCCCCCCCCCCCCCCCCCCCCCCCCCCCCCCCCCCCCCCCCCCCCCCCCCCCCCCCCCCCCCCCCCCCCCCCCCCCCCCCCCCCCCCCCCCCCCCCCCCCCCCCCCCCCCCCCCCCCCCCCCCCCCCCCCCCCCCCCCCCCCCCCCCCCCCCCCCCCCCCCCCCCCCCCCCCCCCCCCCCCCCCCCCCCCCCCCCCCCCCCCCCCCCCCCCCCCCCCCCCCCCCCCCCCCCCCCCCCCCCCCCCCCCCCCCCCCCCCCCCCCCCCCCCCCCCCCCCCCCCCCCCCCCCCCCCCCCCCCCCCCCCCCCCCCCCCCCCCCCCCCCCCCCCCCCCCCCCCCCCCCCCCCCCCCCCCCCCCCCCCCCCCCCCCCCCCCCCCCCCCCCCCCCCCCCCCCCCCCCCCCCCCCCCCCCCCCCCCCCCCCCCCCCCCCCCCCCCCCCCCCCCCCCCCCCCCCCCCCCCCCCCCCCCCCCCCCCCCCCCCCCCCCCCCCCCCCCCCCCCCCCCCCCCCCCCCCCCCCCCCCCCCCCCCCCCCCCCCCCCCCCCCCCCCCCCCCCCCCCCCCCCCCCCCCCCCCCCCCCCCCCCCCCCCCCCCCCCCCCCCCCCCGGAGGAGGAAGGGGAGCAAGGAGGGGCCGGCCAGCGGTGAGTGGAGGGAGGACGGAGGAGGAGGCCGGTACCGAGTCCAGCGAGGAGGAGGAGGTGACGGCGGCGCAGAGGGAGGAGGGGCGACGGGGGAGGACCGGCGCGGGGGGTTGAGGGGGAGATCCACTGAGTGTGAGTGTGAGTGGATCGGATAGAGGAGAGTAGGGGGTGGGAGATGGAATGGCTTAGCAGTAGCGCGCTATAGCGAAAGGCGCTACTGCTAAACGACCTAGCAGTAGCGCCTTTCACAAAGAACGCGCTGCTGGTATGTGTCAGCATGTAAAAATAGACATCAAAAATTCATTGCTCATCAATGATCTTTTTGTGTACAATCTGATTTGTCAATATGAGTCCTCACCGGTTTAGGAACCGGTGAAGACTCATATTGCGGCCACAAATTCTACACATAGAGTTCAATGAAGACCAAGTGCTTGTGAAAGTTTGAGAAGTAACATATTTAAGGTGGTAGAAACTCTCTTCATGGAGCGAGGTGGGACTAATTTTTTTTTAGTAAACTTAGCAGTAGCGGTTATTGAGGAAATGCGCTGCTGCTATGATCCGTAGCAGTAGCGCTCTTCGTACTAATGCGCTGCTGCTAGAACTAGCCTCGCGGCGGCGTCGTGGCAATTGTAGTAGTAGCGCGGCTTAGAGCGCGCGCGCTACTGCTACGTAGCAGCAGCGCCTTATTTTAAAGTGTGCTGCTGGTAAGATTCTGTGTATAGGCTTTTCCCTAGTAGTGACTGATCGCGAGCGTCTCCTCAGTCTTCATCAGAAGGTCGATCACAATCACAAGTGGGTCAAGCGTCAATTTGGCTCAATTCTTCAGAATATGACAATCACGCAAAACACTGTGAAGAAGAATTACTACTACTTGCATTAAGTATTTGATCGCACTTGGGCCATATTGTCTCACCTCTACGGTGATGAAAATCTCAAGCAGATGGGCTTGAAATAGGACTTTGACTGGTCTCAGCCTCCTTCAAAGAAATTCAAGAAGGTCAAAGTTCCTCATCTGGTCGCCAGTTCATAGTCTTCATCGCGCGAGACGGATGAAGCTGAAGACTTGAAAGACACTGCGGCAGGTCCTACTTCAACGGACGACCCCAACAATGATGGCGCTCCTCCATCGACATCATGATGATATTCTTCAGGGGCGGTAGTCCTCATTTTTCATCCCTTTTGGTCATTCGATGACAAAGGGGGGGGAATTTGAGTTAGTCTTCAAGCGGTTCTCTTATATATGGGCGTTTTTTTGTTAAGTTACAACTCTTGCTCTTCTGAGGTGTTTGCTCCGATGAGTTGTAAACTTAAGTCCTATGGTGGTCTGATACTTTTGAACTGCTTTCTGCATGCTTATTCCTCAAGTACCTTAATGCACGCATGCTGAATTAGTCAGACACCATATTTCATCATGCATTTCAAATTCTTCATATTATATGTTAAATGCGTGTATGAATTACAAGATATAGGGGGAGATCTCCATGATATTACTCTACAATGTGCATTTGCTATCCAAAGAAAATTCCTCAAATATGCACATCTTCAGGGGGAGTACTTCTATATCTTGCAATCAAATTCCTCAATATCAGTATTTACACTTCATATGTTTATCCCCGTTGAAAACTTAACCTATTTGTCATCAATCACCAAAAAGGGGGAGATTGTTAGTGCATCTAGTGCCCCTTAGTGATTTTGGTGTATTGAAGACTTATAGGTTAAGGGACTAATGTGTTTGTGAGTGTACACAGGTTCTATAAGTCTATGAGGAGTTTGATATTTACGATGAAAGTCGGCCCCTAAAAATGAATGTGTTAGGGCATATTTTACCCTAGTAGTTTCGGTGATTGATGACAATGCGTTTTCTGCGGACTAATCGTGTGCTTTGACCTTTTCAGTGATTATATCAATAGGCACGAGACGGTTTATCACCCCTCAATGGTAAAGAGTGAAGACGGTTATTTTCCGACGATTTCTTTTTGGTGGATTTGAGTCGTAGGAAATCCGTACTATTAAGAGGGGGTCCGCGTTGGAAAGGTATGGGTGGAATCGACACGTACACTGCCCCTTATGCACCCACAGCTTCCTTTCCCTGTTCGAGAGCCTATCCTATGTTTTCTGTGGTTTTTCAGTGGCATGCAAGCGGTAGTACCGCTGGTGCCCACGGTAGTACCGCTTATGCGGTAGTACCGCTGGGCACTACCGTGGCACTGCCGCTTGAGGTTTCCCCGAGCGTGCAACTCTCTGTTGCCAGTTTTCCCTAAGCGGTAGTAGGGCGGCACTAGGACGGTAGTACCGCTTTGGCGGTACTACCGCCTGTACTACCGCCGCCACTACCGCTTGCGGGGTTTCTTCTGTGCAAGCTTCTGTTACCAGTTTTCCCTAAGCGGTAGTAGGGCGGCACTAGGACGGTAGTACCGCTTCGCACGGTACTGCCGCCCTGGCTGCCTCTACTACTGCTGCCTCTTCTGGTCTAGATCCCCTATGCGGTAGTACCGCCAGGGGCAACGGTAGTACCGCTCCGGCGGCACTACCGTGGTACACTCTGTGTATTTCTGGCCTGCGCGCGGTAGTACCGCCTAAGGGGGGGGGGGGGGGGGGGGGGGGGGGGGGGGGGGGGGGGGGGGGGGGGGGGGGGGGGGGGGGGGGGGGGGGGGGGGGGGGGGGGGGGGGGGGGGGGGGGGGGGGGGGGGGGGGGGGGGGGGGGGGGGGGGGGGGGGGGGGGGGGGGGGGGGGGGGGGGGGGGGGGGGGGGGGGGGGGGGGGGGGGGGGGGGGGGGGGGGGGGGGGGGGGGGGGGGGGGGGGGGGGGGGGGGGGGGGGGGGGGGGGGGGGGGGGGGGGGGGGGGGGGGGGGGGGGGGGGGGGGGGGGGGGGGGGGGGGGGGGGGGGGGGGGGGGGGGGGGGGGGGGGGGGGGGGGGGGGGGGGGGGGGGGGGGGGGGGGGGGGGGGGGGGGGGGGGGGGGGGGGGGGGGGGGGGGGGGGGGGGGGGGGGGGGGGGGGGGGGGGGGGGGGGGGGGGGGGGGGGGGGGGGGGGGGGGGGGGGGGGGGGGGGGGGGGGGGGGGGGGGGGGGGGGGGGGGGGGGGGGGGGGGGGGGGGGGGGGGGGGGGGGGGGGGGGGGGGGGGGGGGGGGGGGGGGGGGGGGGGGGGGGGGGGGGGGGGGGGGGGGGGGGGGGGGGGGGGGGGGGGGGGGGGGGGGGGGGGGGGGGGGGGGGGGGGGGGGGGGGGGGGGGGGGGGGGGGGGGGGGGGGGGGGGGGGGGGGGGGGGGGGGGGGGGGGGGGGGGGGGGGGGGGGGGGGGGGGGGGGGGGGGGGGGGGGGGGGGGGGGGGGGGGGGGGGGGGGGGGGGGGGGGGGGGGGGGGGGGGGGGGGGGGGGGGGGGGGGGGGGGGGGGGGGGGGGGGGGGGGGGGGGGGGGGGGGGGGGGGGGGGGGGGGGGGGGGGGGGGGGGGGGGGGGGGGGGGGGGGGTGAGGAAGTACCCGAGGCCGTGGAGTTGAACTCGGTCACTCGAGACGACTTAAATGAAGCCTTGGCTTCACTTAAGACGTCTATGACGGCCGAGGTCAAGACCATGCTTAAAGAATTACTTGAGGGGTTGAAGTCTACTCCCGACCCGTTGCTTGTGGTTAATCCCACCGCATCGGCGTCGGAGGCCAATTCCGGCAAGGAAGGGGCTAAAAGTGCTCAAACCTCTTCCCCTCATGGTAAGAATGGGACGGGAACCTTTGCCTCGGTTCCCCCTCCCCCGGTCTACGGAGGACCGGTCCCTACGCCGCATATTAACCATCTTGGTCCTCCTCCTAAGCTTGTAAAGGGTGATTTTGCTAATTGGGTTTTTCGTATCAAGTCTCATTTGAATCACAGCTCAACAAATCTTTGGAGAATCATCGAGCAAGGCTTCTACCCGCATGATCCAAGCAACCTCACTCCAAGAGAAGAGGCGGACAATCAATACAATCACTCCGCGTTGTTCATCCTTCAATCCGCGGTGCCTCCCGAAGATCTAGCTCACTTGCGTCCCTTCTCCCGTGCAAAGGATTGTTGGGAACACATTATATCTTTGTACAAGGGAAGCTCAAGCATTCAACGGTCCAACTTTGAAGTGGTGTTAGATGAGGCCGATGAGTTTGTGATGAATGAAGATGAGGATCCTCGGGATCTCTACCGAAGATTGACAACTCTTGCGGTCGCTCTTCAAGATCATGGGAGCAAGGATACAGATGACAATTGGATCAAGCGCAAGTTTCTCAAGGCCATCATGCCATTCAACAAAGCAATGTCCTCCGTGATTCGTCAAAGGCCGGACTTCCACACCTTGTCTTCAAGTGAAGTGTTGGATGAGTTTATTGCAATGAACATCATGAACAAGACCGCCGACAATGCTCTAGCTCGTGTCCAACGGTCAAAGAAAGCCTCACCCAATCTTGCTTTGAAAGCCAAGGGAGTTCCGGAAGAAGAAGAAGAGGAAGAAGAAGAGTGTTGCCCCGAAGACACCAAATATGCTTACCACGAGCACATGGCTCTTGCGTCAAGGCAATTTTGGGGCAACAAGAGAAACACAAGGCCCAACTACAACAAGAACAACTCAAAAGGCAAGCAACGTGTAAGGACTTGCTACAATTGTGGCAATGTGAGTCACTTTGTGGTGGATTGCCCATATGAGAAGAGGGAGGACAATGGTGGCAAGCTAATCCGCAAAGACAAGGCCAAATCCTTCCCAAACAAGAACAATTTCAACAAGAAGGTGCCTCCAAAGGGCTTGGTGGCGCATGAAGAGTACAACTCCGATGATGATGAAGATGATACAAATGGTGAAGTGCTAGCAACGGCCACCGTGGCCATTGCCACCTCTTCTCCAACCTCGGTGTCTCTCTTCGATGCCCCCAACGAGAACATCATCCCCAAGTGCCTCATGGCAAAAGGCGTCAATAAGGTAAACTCAACCTCCAACATCAAAGTTTCCATCTCACCTAATCCTTCATTGTTGGATTGTGTGGATGATCAAGAGGAGATTAAGGTGGATGAGAATGAGTTTGATAAGTTCTTGGGTAAGCTCAAAGGTGAGACCAAGAAGCACTTTGTTGCTCTCTTGGAGCAACTTGGTGAGGCCAATGATATCATTGAGTCTCACGAGGAAAACATTACTAACTTGCAAGGCCATAGTCGTGACTATGCTGATGAGATTGCGGATCTTTCCATCGCTCTTGAGGAAGAGCGAGGTCTTCGTTCGGCTCTTGAGGAGTCGCAAAACGTTGACCTTGCTCAACTAAAGAAAGATCATGATCATGCTCAAGTTCTTGCTCGTGTGCTTAAATCCGAGAATGTTGAGCTTGGGGTTGGCCATGCTAGACTCAAAGAGGAGTTTGAGCTACTTGACAAGGCTCACAAGGCCTTGAAAGGTGCACATGCTACTCTCAAGGAGTCTCATGATCAACTCCAAGCAAAACTTACTAAGGAAATAGCCACTTGCCCTCCTTTTGTGCTAATTGATAATGCTCATGATACTAATCCTTGTTGTGAGCACATCCACCTTGTGGAGGAGAATGCCAAGTTGAAGGAACAAATCAAGAAAGGCCTTGTGACTTGCATACAAGGCGAGAAGAACCTCAACGAACTTTTGAGCAATCAAAAGGAAGTTGTGGCAAAGGAGGGACTTGGGTGTGTGCCCAAGTCAAAGAAGAAGAACAACAACAAGATCAAGAAACCTCTCCCTCTCAAAGAGGTATTTGTCAAGAAGGGAGAGGGTGCTCATAAGGAGAAGAAGAACAATCCCACTTCATCAAACAAAGCCGGCGACTTTAACCCTTCTTATGTTTTGTGCCGTGCTAGTGATGGGCATGTTTTTGCCAAATTTGTTGGCTCTTATTATGAGTACATTGAATGGTCTATTTGGGTTCCTAAGACCCTTGTTACTAACATCAAAGGACCCATTCGTGAATGGGTACCTAAAACCAAGCATTGATCTCTTGTAGGAGTTTGCTTCCGGTGGAGGATCTTGGTTGCTTGATAGTGGAGCAACAAATCATATGACCGGGAGCAAGCATTTGGTGGTGGACGTTCAACCAAGCACATCTATGCCCACCCATGTTCAATTCGGTGATGCCTCTACATCTAAGGTATTGGGTCTTGGCAAGGTTGTGATTTCTCATGATTTATCTATTGAGAAAGTCATGCTTGTTGAGACCCTTGCATACAATTTACTTTCCGTTCGTCAACTTGCACTTATGGGCTTTGCCACATTCTTTGACCTTGATACCGTGGCCCTTTTGTGGAGCAAGACTCTTAAAGTAGCTTTTGTTGGGCATGTCGAGAACGGTCTCTATGTGGTTAACTTCTCGGAGAGACCCACTAAGACCGCGACTTGCCTAATGGCTAAAGTTGATGTGGGTTGGCTTTGGCATCGCCGACTAGCCCATGTCAATATGAGATCTTTGCAAAGTCTCCTCAAGGGGGACCACGTTCGTGGACTAACCAATGTGAGCTTTGCCAAAGATCGTGCTTGCAGTGCTTGTATCGAAGGAAAGCTTCATGAGACGGCTCACCGACCCACAACTATCATCTACTCGAAGAGACCCTTGGAGCTCCTTCATATGGATCTCTTTGGACCTCCATCCTTTGATAGTCTTGGGGGAAGAAAGTATTGCTTGGTGATTGTTGATGATTATTCAAGATACACATGGGTATATTTCTTCAAGAGGAAGAGCGAGACCCAACAAACCGTCATCGACTTTGCAAATGAAGCTCAACGTCAACATGAGGCAAAGATATTGATGATTAGAAGTGACAACGGCACCGAGTTCAAGAACTACACCTTGGATGAGTTTCTTAGTGATGAGGGGATCAAGCATCAATACGCCGCACCATATACCCCTCAACAAAATGGTGTAGCGGAGAGGAAGAACCGGACGTTGATGGACGCGGCAAGGACCATGATGGCGGAATTCAAGTCTCCGTACAACTTTTGGGCCGAAGCCATCAACACCGCATGTCATGCATCCAATCGGCTCTACCTCCGCAAAGGCTTGAACAAGACTCCGTATGAGATACTTACCGGTAACAAGCCCAACCTCAAGTACTTTCGGGTGTTCGGGTGTAAGTGTTTCATTCTCAAGAAAGGTGTTCGTTTGTCTAAATTCGATACTAGAGCTCAAGAGGGCATATTTGTTGGTTATGCTACAAACTCTCATGCTTACCGTGTCCTCAACAAGTCCAACGGACTCATTGAGGAGACGTGTAACGTAGAGTTTGATGAAAATAATGGCTCCCAAGTGGAGCAAAGTGGTCTTTGTGACGTAGGTGATGAAATTCCTCCCCAAGCCATAAGAAGAATGGGGATTGGTCAAATCCTCCCCATTGAGGAACCCCTTGTGGCCAAAGGAGAAGGACAATGCTCTACGCAAGTGGAGCCATCACCAACCATTGACCCACACGCTTCCGAAGAACAAACCGAAGGCCCTCAACCAAGTGATCAAGATCAAGGGCAAGATCAACCTCAAGATGATGATGATGCATCACATGATGGCCATGGTCAAGATCACGACACCGATCAAGCTCAAGTTCAAGAGCAAGCTCAAGATCTAGAGCAAGCTCAAGATGTCGCTCAAGATACTCAAGATGATCATCCTCAAGTGACCTCGGAGGAACTATTGGAGCGTCGTGCCGCCAAGATTGCTTCCAAACTCAAGCAACAAGGACATGTCTTGGACAATGTCTATGGGAGTCTAAAGAAAGGGGTAACCACTCGTAAACAATTATCAAACTTTTGTGAGCATCACGCGTTTGTTTCGTGTGTTGAACCCCAAAAGGTACATGAAGCGCTCGAGGACACGGATTGGCTTGAAGCCATGCATGATGAACTCAACAACTTCGAGCGCAACAAAGTGTGGACATTGGTACCAAGGCCTACGGAGAATCATAATGTCATTGGAACCAAATGGATCTTCAAGAACAAGCAAGATACGAACGGCGTTGTCACTCGAAACAAGGCAAGAGTGGTGGCACAAGGCTACTCCCAAGTCGAGGGTATCGACTATGGTGAAACCTTTGCTCCCGTTGCTCGTCTTGAATCTATTCGTATGTTGCTTGCTTATGCATCTCATCATGATTTTAAGTTGCATCAGATGGATGTGAAGAGTGCATTTCTTAATGGTCCTCTTAATGAGTTGGTGTATGTCAAACAACCCCCGGGGTTCGAGGATCCTAAGTTCCCCAATCATGTATACAAACTCGATAAGGCACTCTATGGCCTTAAACAAGCCCCACGTGCGTGGTATGAGCACCTTACCGAGTTGTTGCAAGACCGTGGGTTTGAAATTGGGCTAATCGATCCCACTCTTTTTACTAAGAGAGTTAAAGGGGATTTGTTCATATGCCAACTATACGTTGATGATATTATCTTTGGTTCTCCTAACAAAGCTTTCAATGATGAGTTCGCCGCACTCATGACCGAGAAGTTTGAGATGTCTATGATGGGAGAGTTGAAGTTCTTTCTTGGATTCGAAGTCAAGCAAAGAAGAGAAGGGACCTTCATCAACCAAGCCAAATATACTCAAGACATGCTCAAGAGATTCAAGCTTGTAGATGTCAAACCGGCCAAGACTCCAATGCCTACCAAGTGCCAACTCGACATTGATCCCAATGGTAAAGCGGTGGATCAAAAGGTATATCGTTCCATGATTGGATCCTTACTTTACCTTTGTGCATCTAGACCGGATATCATGTTAAGTGTGGGAATGTGTGCACGGTTTCAAGCCGCGCCTAAGGAAAGTCACTTTGTGGCGGTCAAGCGAATCTTTCGATATTTGGCTCATACCCCAAACTTTGGCTTATGGTACCCCAAAGGAGCAAGTTTTGATCTCATGGGTTATTCGGACTCGGATTGGGCGGGAGACCGTGTGGATAGGAAGTCAACCTCCGGAGGGTGCCAATTCCTTGGTCGCTCCTTGGTGAGTTGGTCTTCGAA
Source organism: Thinopyrum obtusiflorum (assembly GCA_036873465.1). Lineage (NCBI taxonomy): Eukaryota > Viridiplantae > Streptophyta > Magnoliopsida > Poales > Poaceae > Thinopyrum > Thinopyrum obtusiflorum. Next base: position 12,311 of record JAAAWM010011837.1, read on the forward strand.
GAAGCAAAATTGTGTGTCTCTCTCCACCACCGAGGCCGAGTATGTAGCCGCCGCAAGTTGTTGTGCACAATTGCTATGGATGAGGCAAACTTTAAAGGATTACGGTGTCACTTGTGACAAAGTGCCTCTTTTCTGTGACAATGAAAGTGCCATCAAGATCTCCTACAATCCGGTGCAACATAGCAAGACGAAGCACATTGAGATTCGTCATCATTTCATCCGGGATCACGTCAAGCGTGGAGAGATTGATATTATTCATGTTGGAACTCAAGAGCAACTAGCGGATATTTTCACGAAGCCATTGGATGAAGCTAGATTTCGCGAGTTAAGGCATGAGCTAAATATCATAGATTCGAGCAACGTGTCTTGAATTCCGTCACACCCCACCGCATTCATCATGATTATCTTGTTCTAGATGTAGGCATGGATTTAGGGGGAGTGTTGTTCTCTCAATGAACTCTCCCTCCCCCTATTATGCCAAAATTAACCCAATCTTTCACATTAGCCATTTTTTATGGTACTTGTGCTTCAAAGGTGAGTGTTGGTCATGGGCCCAAGGTTAAAATCTTCGCGGTGCCATACCAATTGACTCGAACATAGGTGGCTTCGGCCACCGCCCTCTCCTTGAGAGGTGGTTACCCATTTCGGTCTCTTTTGTGTTTTTCTTGTTTGTGCTTTGAGTTACTCCAAGTCTTCCTTTAGTTTGTTTGTGTTTTGAACTTGGAGTATCTATCTCTTCCCTGTGCTGGCTTTTTGTGTCTCCCTCCCAAGCCTTTCTTTTTGTTCAGCCCCCCCAGGTTCTGCATAAGCCATTCCACCCTCTTAGTCTTGCTGTTCTACCTCCTGTGTGCGGTACTACCGTTGGTAGGGCCGGTACTACCGCTCCAAGCGGTACTACCGCTCCTTCACACGGTACTACCGCTCGAGCGGTACTACTGGGCCTCCTGCCCGGATGTAGTATCGAGGCGGTACTACCGCCCCCTCCGGGCGGTACTACCGCTTAGTGGGTGTTTTGGGGGGTAATGTATCGGGCAAGGGAAGTTCCTTCTTCCCCATACCCTTTCGTTTTTCCCCCACTGCTCCCTCTCTCTCTCACAGGCGACGAAGAACAGCCCCGGCCGCCTCTCCGGCTGGCCGATTCCGTGCCGCATTCCACGTTTCCGTCCGGTGGGATCGTTCCCCACCATCTCCTCTCGCAATGGAACCCGGTATTGCCCCCGTTCGTCTCTCCTTTGATTCTATTCTTTGAATCTAGGTTTCTTGGGCAATGCATGTGTTCTTCGTGATTCTTGGCTAAATCCCGGCTGGAGTAGGACGTGGTATGTCTGCTAGATAGAAGAATCGAAGTTTTAGGGTGCTATTTTTGAATTTGGGATCTCCGGTACTTCCGGATCTGTGCACGGTTGTGCGCCTGGATTACCGGGCGGTACTACCGCTCCTAGGAGCGGTACTACCGCTTAGGACCCCAACTTCCAGAATCTGCCTACTGCTTCCATTCTTACATTTGATTCCTTTTTGGCTTATGCTTGTGTGTTCATCTGTTCTCCCTCGCTGTTTTGTGTCTCTTCAGGTGGTAGTAGTTCCAAGGTTCGTCGCAAGAATGCAAATCCTCCATCCAAGCGTGGGCGCACCTATTACGCCAGGATTGTCCATTCTGAGGGAGAAGAAGAAGAAGAGGCTGCCCCGTCACCACCACCTGCTCGTCGTCAGTCAGCCAGGAACAAAGCCAAGTCATCTGCCAAGTCTGTTGCTCGCAAGAAGAAGTCTCCTGTCAAGACTGCATCTGAGATGAAGCAAAATGAGTATTGGCAGTACCGCGAGAGGAACCCCTATTGTCGTCCTCAAGACGCATCTCTAGTGAGCCGTCCCTTCTGGACCAAGGATCAATCTTTGGTATATTTTGACAGGATCAAGGCCAAGAAAAATCTGTTTGTCAGGACCAAGTCCATCAACATTGAGCATTTAGAAAAGGACCGTGCATACTTTGGAGAAGCTCTTGACCTCTGTATGCAGTTCAACATTGTGCCCATCATGACCTTCAACTATGACTTTGATGCAGAGTTGGTGGCTCAGTTCTTTGCGACCGTGTGGTTTGGGACAGGTGAGGAAAGGACTATGATTTGGATGACTCACAGCAGACAGCTTCGTGCAACTTGGGGTGAGTTCATGGGACTTCTGGGATATCCCGATGAGGGGCTGAAGAAGCCCCTTGGTCTGCGCCCTCACCATGAGGGTGGACCTGCTCACAAGGACAATCTGCTTCCTCACATGATCATCACTCAGACAGATAAGGGACCCAAGAAGGAGCTGAAACCTTTCTTTGATATTATGCATCGCATTTTCCGGCACACTCTCTTTCCTCGAGTTGGCAACCTGGACATGGTGCACGGACACTTGGTGGATATGCTGCTGTTGTGCCACTCTGAGAAGGGCACGGGAGCTGTTCTGGACGTCTCTCATGTCATGTGGAAGGAGCTTGTGAATGCAGCCTATGGTGATCACGTGCCGATCTATGCTCCCTTTATCTTCAGACTCATTGTGAACACTTGGACTGCCATGTTCCCTGGGGAGCAGCTTGAGACCGGGCCTCTGACTACTCATGAGACGATCAACTTGCGCCAGAAGGAGCTCTGGGCTCCCACCCGTCGGGGTACGGGCGTGCCACCTGCTACTGAGGAGGATGTGGAGGATTCTGACTATGTGCCCGACACCGAGCACTCGTCTGGTTCGTCTGGTTGGGCGGCCAAGCTCAAGAGCAAGGTGAAGAAGCTGTTTTGCCTTCAGACGGATGTTCAACACAAGATGTATTTGGCACACGTGGATGCCAAGAAGGCACGTCAGCAGAGGAAGGCCATCATGAGGAAACTTGATATTGCTGCTGAGAGTGGCTCTGAGGAAGTCATTACTCCTGAAGACAAGTGGATTTCTTCTCACTCTCGCTGGACTGACTCGGATGATTCCACCACCGGCGCGTCAGCACCCGCTCCGGAGCAGGAGCATGAGGAGGAGGAGCCTGAGGATTCCGAGGATTCGGAGGAGGAGTCTGACGAGGAGTCTGGGGCTGAGGACTCCGACGAGACCATGGGAGGGGACTAGTGCTATCACCTGTTGGCGCGTAGTGTCACTCTTTGCCCTTTTGGTGTCTCGATGCCAAAGGGGGAGAGAGTAGAGTCTAGGACCGGGGAATTTGCTTTCTGCAGGGTGTTGTCGAGTCACAAGCTTGGTTTGGTTTTATTTGCTTCTGAGTTTCTGCTTGTGAACTCTTTATCTTCGTTTGCTTTGGTTTGGTGTGAGACTCTATCATATGGTGTAAGACATATGCTACCCTAGTTATCTTAATTATGTCTCATTATGCTGAGTTATGCTTATTGTTCGTTTTGCAATCTTGCTTAGCGTTGTATATTATGTTGTTGCAAGTTTTGCCCCGTCTATAAAATATAGGGGGAGTGTTGATCCTAGTGTGTGCACTTTGCATTCCAAAGGCATACTCAAATAGTGCACACATCTAGGGGGAGCCTGTCTATATTTTATAAGCTGTTGGTTTGCATATGTTTCTCTTACATTCTTGTGTGCAAATCCCGTGTTGTCATCAATCCACCGAAAAGGGGGAGATTGTTAGGGCATATTTTACCCTAGTAGTTTCGGTGATTGATGACAATGCGTTTTGCGGACTAATCGTGTGCTTTGACCTTTTCAGTGATTATATCAATAGGCACGGGGGGGGGGGGGGGGGGGGGGGGGGGGGGGGGGGGGGGGGGGGGGGGGGGGGGGGGGGGGGGGGGGGGGGGGGGGGGGGGGGGGGGGGGGGGGGGGGGGGGGGGGGGGGGGGGGGGGGGGGGGGGGGGGGGGGGGGGGGGGGGGGGGGGGGGGGGGGGGGGGGGGGGGGGGGGGGGGGGGGGGGGGGGGGGGGGGGGGGGGGGGGGGGGGGGGGGGGGGGGGGGGGGGGGGGGGGGGGGGGGGGGGGGGGGGGGGGGGGGGGGGGGGGGGGGGGGGGGGGGGGGGGGGGGGGGGGGGGGGGGGGGGGGGGGGGGGGGGGGGGGGGGGGGGGGGGGGGGGGGGGGGGGGGGGGGGGGGGGGGGGGGGGGGGGGGGGGGGGGGGGGGGGGGGGGGGGGGGGGGGGGGGGGGGGGGGGGGGGGGGGGGGGGGGGGGGGGGGGGGGGGGGGGGGGGGGGGGGGGGGGGGGGGGGGGGGGGGGGGGGGGGGGGGGGGGGGGGGGGGGGGGGGGGGGGGGGGGGGGGGGGGGGGGGGGGGGGGGGGGGGGGGGGGGGGGGGGGGGGGGGGGGGGGGGGGGGGGGGGGGGGGGGGGGGGGGGGGGGGGGGGGGGGGGGGGGGGGGGGGGGGGGGGGGGGGGGGGGGGGGGGGGGGGGGGGGGGGGGGGGGGGGGGGGGGGGGGGGGGGGGGGGGGGGGGGGGGGGGGGGGGGGGGGGGGGGGGGGGGGGGGGGGGGGGGGGGGGGGGGGGGGGGGGGGGGGGGGGGGGGGGGGGGGGGGGGGGGGGGGGGGGGGGGGGGGGGGGGGGGGGGGGGGGGGGGGGGGGGGGGGGGGGGGGGGGGGGGGGGGGGGGGGGGGGGGGGGGGGGGGGGGGGGGGGGGGGGGGGGGGGGGGGGGGGGGGGGGGGGGGGGGGGGGGGGGGGGGGGGGGGGGGGGGGGGGGGGGGGGGGGGGGGGGGGGGGGGGGGGGGGGGGGGGGGGGGGGGGGGGGGGGGGGGGGGGGGGGGGGGGGGGGGGGGGGGGGGGGGGGGGGGGGGGGGGGGGGGGGGGGGGGGGGGGGGGGGGGGGGGGGGGGGGGGGGGGGGGGGGGGGGGGGGGGGGGGGGGGGGGGGGGGGGGGGGGGGGGGGGGGGGGGGGGGGGGGGGGGGGGGGGGGGGGGGGGGGGGGGGGGGGGGGGGGGGGGGGGGGGGGGGGGGGGGGGGGGGGGGGGGGGGGGGGGGGGGGGGGGGGGGGGGGGGGGGGGGGGGGGGGGGGGGGGGGGGGGGGGGGGGGGGGGGGGGGGGGGGGGGGGGGGGGGGGGGGGGGGGGGGGGGGGGGGGGGGGGGGGGGGGGGGGGGGGGGGGGGGGGGGGGGGGGGGGGGGGGGGGGGGGGGGGGGGGGGGGGGGGGGGGGGGGGGGGGGGGGGGGGGGGGGGGGGGGGGGGGGGGGGGGGGGGGGGGGGGGGGGGGGGGGGGGGGGGGGGGGGGGGGGGGGGGGGGGGGGGGGGGGGGGGGGGGGGGGGGGGGGGGGGGGGGGGGGGGGGGGGGGGGGGGGGGGGGGGGGGGGGGGGGGGGGGGGGGGGGGGGGGGGGGGGGGGGGGGGGGGTGCTACGCGCCAGCTGTCCCAAAATATCTACCCACCTAACGGTCATATCATTGAAGGGCATTTATGTCTTATCATGTCGGGCTGCTCCCTAGGCTATAAATAGGCGCCCCCTACAACTACTAGTTGGTTGGCTGCTCCGAGAGAAACTGACACTTGTCATTGAGAGCATCCCATCCTCCGAGGACTTTGAGCGAAAATCATCAGTGAGGAAAAACTCAAACCCAAACACCTACAACCCAAAGTGATTGAGCATCACTGAAGAGATTGTTCCTGTGTGGAACCGACGCTTGTTATCTTTGAGGACTATGCATCCTCCAGACGGTTAGGCGTCATGATCTAGAGCATCTAAGAGGAATTGTGGATCGCCGAGTGACCAAGTCTGTGAAGGTTTGGAAGTCACCTGAAGACTTACCACGAGTGATTGGGCGAGGTCTATGTGATCTTAGCTCAAGAAGAATACGGTGAGGTCTGTGTGTCTTCAAGTTTAAACACCTAGCCGTTCCAACCAGACGTACGACTGTCACAGTAGTTGGAACTGGTTTACCAAATCATCGTCTTCACCAAGCTACTGGTTCTATTTCCTCAACCCTTTCATTTCCTCATTCATGTGTTGATGTACTTGATTGTTACTGTTTGAAGACTTTGACTTAAGACTTTCTCAATTTCCTCAATCCTATTTCTTCAGTCATCTTGTCTTCAACCTGCTTAATCCTGTTTACACGCTACCTGTGCTCTGTGCTTGTTTCATTTCATCATGATGATTGTGTTACTGCCATGTTATGCTTGCACCTGAGTACTTATTCCGCTGCTTGTAGTTCGTTGCTTAGGAAATTCCTCAAGTTGAATCTCCTCAGTGACGAATTTGTAAAAATTACCTATTCACCCCCCGGGGGGGGGGGGCCCCCCCCTCTAGTCTATATAACGCACTTTCAGTATATCATCCATTTTAATTGCTGGATCTCGTTTTTCTTCTCTTTTTTCAATGCCGGATGCCTGGATCTTGTTCCTAGCATGATGATGTTGTGCAAACTCATCTTAAGTGAGGTAGAGTAATTGATTTTGTTCTGGCAATGTTACGGTACCTGTGTTCAATGCGCTCAAAGTCGAATTTAAGTAATATGCCACCCGGTCTGGCCCCAACAAAGCTCCGCCCCTGCTCTCTATACAACATGATATTTTTTAGATGTATACATCATGCATTTGAAAACTCATAAAAATAGGCTTTTGTCTCGTTTTATAAACTGTCAAACCAACACATTACAGAGAAGGAGCTTAGGATGAAACCCCACACGGCCAAGCTAGATACATGGTGCTTATGAGCACATCTAACAAAGGTTACGAACAAAGCAAGCACACATAGGATAAAAGGAGAAATGACGCCCGACCCCGCCGAAGCCCTCGCCTGCTAAAACGTTCGTTCAGACCTGAATCATTTGATGATGCCATGTGAATCGCTATGTGAAGTGTATGGCTAGCCCAATAACGAAGTGTATGGCTAGCCTAATAACGAAGCAGACTACTATGAGACAAAAGATCATCTTTCTAAAGATATTTGATTCGAAACTCTTATATGTCCAAGGTCAATATGAAAATTCTTTCAAAGGTTTTCCCTTTGTCTATGTCAACAAACTGTTCGAAATACCTCGACTTTTTTAGAACAAGTCCAGAATCAAATAGCAATGATTTGAGGCACTTCGATTACACTATTTTGGAAATTTAAGGACTCTGATATGAAAATATAGGACTTCTAATCCTAACGGGAAAACGAGGGAAACGAATACTCAATTCAAAGTGGGTAAACAAAGTTCCATATATTGAAGCCGCTACATGTATGTGAATGGTGCACAATTGCTACATGTATGTGAATGGTGCACAATTACTTTAGCATCGGAGGAGTAGCCGATCTACCTTATAGATAGAAGGTTAAGTGGATTTATGTGATCATTTTTTACACAGGGTTGTTTTTTTTCGAGGATCAACGTTGCCGCATTTATTTAATCGAAAGCGTTTGGAATGTCATCCGAGATTACATCAAGCACACAGTCTGGGGTGACCCCCAACCAAACCTTGCAAAGTTCATCACCTACACCTACTCTAGCTAATTTATGCGCGGCAACATTTGCGGAACGACGGACCCAAGAAACTCTAGAACTAGCAAACGAAGAAAGCAACGTCTTGATCTCCTGTATCCACGGGCCTGCACTTGACATCTCCTTCTGTGGATTATTGAGCATCTGTACCACCCTTTGAGAGTCCAGTTCTACATCTACTTTCTCTGTGTTGATTTCCTGAGCCAGTTGTAAGGCGCGTTTACATGCAAGAATCTCAAGCATCTTAGGGTCGACAATGCCTCGGAACAGGTGGCATAATCCCGCTCTGAAAGCACCATTCTCGTCCCTTATCACCGCTCCAGCTCCACCCTTGCCCCCTGCTTTTGACACAGCCCCGTCAGAATTTACTTTGAGCCACCCCTCCTCAGGGGGTTGCCACTTTTGCTTGATCTACGGCCCTCTCGGTGGCTTGTTGTCAGCATGAACAGCCCTCCATTCGGTCATATGAGTCACCACCGAGGCGGAGCTATTCTCTTCCCATCTCTGGCTTCATTTCGCGCTAACCAGAGGCCATATGTCGCTTGAATCATTGCTCCCCTCTCCTCCTCTGCCGCGTCGATCGGACTCGGTGGTGTGGCCACCATAACTCCCTTCTCCGAGTACAGAAGCTGCCAGAACTGCTTGGAATGCTGGCAAGACCAGAACCGATGAAGCACCGTTTCTTCTCGTCCACACGCAGCACAAAAAATTCCTGGTTTGATCCTTATTACATAGAATCCTTTTTTTTTTGCGGGTAGAATCCATTTTTTTTTGCGGGTAGAATCCATTTTTTTAGAGCAAGTTGAACGAGTAAATTTTATTAGTGGAGAGAAGCCCACCACATGGAGCTGCCGCTCCGAACCCAAGGAACTGACCATGAGATTGCCGCAAGTGCGACCAGCGTTCCACCACCACCAACACAGGCACGGCTTCGGCTTGATCGTCAAGGCCAAGGAAAATTGGATGCTGACGGAGAACATTGTGGAAATACAATCAAACTCAACTGAACGCAGTAGCAACATTCCCTTGAATACTAAACTGTTAATACTTTTGAAAGCAGATTAGGTGCAATTTGAGCAGCATTACCAATATTTACTTGAATGCCTCAAGTAGAAGAACAGAACAAAAAAACAAACATAACTAGCCACACATCAACGAAAAGGCCACACTAGGTGATTGAGCATAGTCAAAAGTTATACATCATTCATAGATGATCCAGAAAATTCTCCAGCACTTGTAGATAACAATCTCAAGTGCTAAAACAGGACAACTGCAGATATGTAAACCTCCACCATGAGAAACGGTCTACAGTAAAGAACTACAGAAGTAGATTATACTGCAGCCAGCAGCCATCTTTACTTAACACTCTTTCAAGCATGGGGAATTATACTGGCTAAAGCAAAAAACAAAACTCATGAGTTCCATCTAGCAAAGGAAATGGTCTGTGCATGCTTCAACTGCCTCAAGCCAGGATCGCCTGCCCAGGGGCGCGTTTAGCAATGGGGCCATGGACACCAAGCAGCTGCACAAGAGTTGGAAGAAGAAACAGTATGAGGCTGTGTGAGATTATTATTACAAGTATAAGAACCAACAATAGACAGACAATTCAATATGCAAGTAGATAGAACGAATACCAGCAAACAATATATAGAATTGTACAAGTTCAGAATATTTGATGCGACAGAACTATAACAAGCAGTATATAGGAATATAAAGATAGTTATTACAAAAAACATATGGTCATTTGGGTTTAACTTGATATTAGCACTTAAGTAAGCATCTTGTTAACATGGAACAAATTTGACCAACTTAGTACCACTGATAGATTATTAGGAATCAAAATATTTATATTATGATACCCACAACAATAAACTGGAGCTCAGACCTGAATGTAACAAGCAGTAAAAATGTGGAATGGAATTAAGCAACCAACATTACATTTTAAGTTTTGGGAATTGTATAGTCTAGTAGAACAGAACTGAAGCAAACATTAAGATGTTTCAGTGGGAAAAAATTTATCACCTTAGCATTGACACCATCAGGCACGATTCTTCCCTCACTCTTGTACTTGATGTAATCGGCCTTGTTGAACTTGGTAAAGCCCCTGGAAATTCAAGTGCAGATTATCAATGCTTCAAACTAGTCATCTCATAGAATTTCCGACTTTCCATAACACAATGAAACAACCAGTATAATTTGATAAGACAGGTGACATACCACTTCCTGCTGCGAATGATCTTTTGACGGCCAGGGAACTTGAACTTGGCACGGCGGAGGGCTTCATCAGCATGAACAGCATTGCTCTCCTTGCAGCGCACAGATAGGAGTACTTGGCCAATGTCCACACGAGCACAGGTACCCAGAGGTTTCCCAAAAGCACCCCTCATTCCAGTCTGGAGCCTATCAGCCCCGGCACATGAAAGCATCTTGTTGATACGAAGGACATGGTATGGATGGACCCTGACCCTCAGGTGGAACGCATCCTTTCCAGCATTCTTGGTCATGTACTTGTTGCAAGCAATACGGGCAGCCTCAAGAGCCTCGCTGGAGACATTCTCCTTTTCCCAGCTGACCAGGTGGACGCAGGAGGGGAACTCATCCACACCCTTCTTCTTCATCCCAACATCATAGATCCTGATCTTCGGGTCAGGTACACCACGGCAGTACCTTGACTTGGGGTATGGCTTGTTTTTTATCTGGCGGTAGCACCTGGCAGGTCCTGATCAGAGGAACAAAGCACCAAAATTATTAGAAACCAAATACACATGGAGGGGTCTCAATTATCAGCATTGAATCAGGAAACAAAAATTTTAATAATAGAAGAAGTAAAGCTTATATCAATCAACAAAATACATTAGTTAGGTGCAATCAGAGAGGAACAAGTCAACTAAATGACACCTCAGACAGAAATGCTTTCGCTAATCAAAACTTCTCAGAAAATCAGCACACAGTTTACAATCAAACAGACAACTGTGTATGGAAGGTGGCAACAGCAATAGAAAATATTGCAGTCATGGCTTTCCATGAAAGCAGCACAAGTAGAAATTTATTTCTTACATAACCCAAAGGGAAAGTTGGGGCTGTGTGGCCAAATTTACATCATACAATGGTTCTCCACAAATTACAGTGAACCTACAGCCTTAACCAATGAAATTTATACAGAAGGTAATAGTTAATACCAACATTAATAACACAAATAAAGCAACGAAAATGGAATGGGGTGGCATAGATAAACACCATCATATACTCCACAGCAATAATTTCTGGTTTTAACAAAGTCCACAGAAAATGATGGGGATCCTAATAAACAGACAGTGTACAACTAACATTTCGACCACTTTACATACTTTATAATAACAGCATACATCACATCTGAAACCTATAAACACATTTAACATATTATAACATCAAGACCCATGCAAAAAAATCAGAGGTATTGCAGAAAGAGCAGCACGGTTACAAATTGGCAATCACAATATACACATGAAACAGAAAATATTAGGAGTAAAATTCCCTGGAACCCATGCCAACCGAACACCTTTTAGACAGTACTATTGCCCTAGTTCCGAAGAGGATGAGCACAACATTAACACAATATTAAGGAAAAGATGACGACAGCACAAAGAGATTTGTATAGACAACAGCCGATCAAACCACACAATCTACATCATACAACACGAGGAAAAACTCTAGGACCATAGCATCAACTTACCTACAAGGTAGAACCAGCATTGCCAAGTCTAAAGGGAATAATCATGGCATCCATCCAATTTTACCCTAAACACATATGCGCAGAGATGCCAAACACCTCAAACTCGACAGTGGTGGGCAGAAACACATAACCCTAACTTGATCCCAGCTCATCGGAACTCGCGTCAACATCGCACACAGGGCTAGACCGCTAGATCAGGCAAGAACTAGGTACCGAGACAAAACCCTACCGCACAGCCGCATCCACACATCTCACGGATCGAAACGTAGCGAGATTATTGCAAGAAAAGGGAGGTAGGGAAGGGAGATGGGACGGATGATAGAGCGATCTTACGTCTCCCCATGGCGAAGGCGGTGGCGACGCGACGGAGGAAGAGGAGGAGGCGACGGCGGCGGCGGCGGCGGCGGCGAGAGGAAACACAGGAGCAGTAGGGTTGGGGGGAGGGCTTATATGCGGATGGACGTGGGGTGGCGTGGCTTCCGCGGTGGACCTGGGGCCCCGCGCCTCGTTTGGCTGGGCCGGGTAACGTGTTAAAAAACGACCTGTTTACGGGCCCAGTGTGACCAGAGTAATTTAATCCTCTCCTGGTGACCAGGACAAAACCCAACAGAATTAACATGACACGTGTCGCCTGCAGTGACCAATGGCGCTTGCATCAAGTTCCACATCCCTAAGATTTTTCACATCGGCTGATAATTTTTTGAGATATCAAGAGCTTTCGCATCCGTGATTTAGAAGGGAGCTGTTCAGGGTTGTTGATGTTTTATGGGTTTTTGAGATATCAAGATGGTCAAATCAAAATCAAACCCCAAACATTCCCTGAAGTTCAAAAGTCACTATCAATAAATTCCAAGTCTCATTCATCTATTTATATGTGCATGCTTTAGCGGAGTCTCCGGCCCCATAAATATTAGTTCATGCGTGATGCGTAAATCAATCACTCTTCATGCATAGTAATTTGAAAAGGAGGTGCGAGTGAATTGTAAATTTCCTGTGTTTTTTTTTTTCCTTTAAAATAGAGATCAAAGGAAACTTCATCTTTCCTTCTGTTCCATTTGTTTGAACCAAAATGCAGAGGATTCTAGCCTTCTCATCCCGCAATATGATAATCGCGGGATCTCAAGCAGGGATCCCAAACTCCCAGTACTTCCCCTGCCAAAACTTCAGGTGCGCAAGACCCCTCGATGCCATTACTGGCGGCGTCAGTTTCATTTGGAACATTTCCCTAAAACAAAGTTTCATTTGGAACAGGTCTAAATGTGCACAAATTTGAATAGGTGTGACGACCAGCATCTAGCAATCTCTAGAGCAAAAAATTCTCCACGGGTACTCGACTAGCAAAATTGCAGAGAGAATTGTTCAGTAATCAGTATCCTCTGTTTCAAGAGCTACCACTACAAAATTAGTACTACTAGATCAGGTGGACATCCAGGAAAAGGATGAAACTCATGACATGCACTACTACTAGCTTTCACCAGAACCAAAAATAAAAAAAAAATCAGCTGCATGAAATGCTGGAGAAGATCATAGTACAACTGTCAGCATGGATTCCTTTTTTCTTTTGTTTGGCAAGGTCAACATGGATTCTTCTGAGCAGATCAGTAGAATCATTGTGAACATCAGGCTCAGATGAGAAAACGACTGCAGACCAATTAATAACGCCCATTTCTGCACCCTTAACGGCCCCATTCATAGCTGGCACCTGTCATAAATGAGGATTGCAGTCTTGTGCTGACAGCTTCTGGTATTAGCGGAACCGGATAAAGTACAAAAACAACACGTTAGAATTCAATGAGTTGAGGTACTATGGAGAAGATGAGGGATAGCTTACAGTGAACTGCTCTCTTCTATGTACAGACAGAAGAATCTTATGGGCCACTAAATGGCAGGTTCGGTATGTGTTCCGGGCATTGTTGCTTTATCTGTGTCATCAACGAGTCGGCGGAATCGTGCCGCGAGTTCTTGGTAAAACTTCATATCTGATGGACTTACTCGGTCGATTGCCGACTTGAAGTGTCTAGTTGCTACTTCTGGGATGTCAAAGTTCTCCTGGTGGAAATGCAAATAGTTTATCAGCAAGCTTCTAGTGAAAATACATCTACTCATCATGTAACGGAATGGGCAAAGAGCAGGTAGCATACATCAAGAGCAGCTACAGAGGCTTCCCTGCAGACGAGCTTTATGTCGGCACCGGTGTAGCCTTCTGTGAGTCTAGCGAGTTCGTTTAGATTAACATCGTGACTGCAGGGAATGCTGCGTGTATGAATCCGGAAAATATCTTCACGGTCAGCTTCATCTGGTGGCTGAACATCAAGCAGTCTATCGAAACGACCTAGTGCATACATCATTCATTTAGTTAAACCAACATAATACAGAAAGCATTGCATATGTAACCCAAGCAAGGAACAAAGGCCATAAAATACATGTGCATAGTCCGTGTAGTTAAGATGGTTGACCTGGTCTCAGAAGTGCAATGTCGATTTTGTCAGGACGATTCGTAGCTGCAATAACAGTGACACCAATCTTTTGGTCCAAACCTGTTGCAATCAGAGTAATTATAAATGACTAAAACCTAACCGGCAAAGATATTTAACATGAGTCCAAATCGTAGGTTATCAGCATTTCCAACTAAGAATGGAAAGACAAGCAAATAGCACAGAACCCAGTAACTAATAACATAGTAAGATACCAGGGCCTCAATTTTGACTAGTAATTACCGTTAGCCCATTAATGTTAGGTGCTCAGTTATGTGAACACCTTGGGTGCAGCAATAACATCCATTTTAGTGTGTGTAACCTAGGCTTCTTATATAAGATTATTCTGTTACTTGTATCAAGAATGAACCACATGTGTGGAATCAACCAGTAGAACCTAAAGAAACCGTAGAAACGCCAGATCTAATCTAATTTGCATGCTTGACTGCTTGGTTTGTGTAACGACGGCCTAATAATCACAAGAGTAACCTACTCCCAAAGGAAGTAGGGAAATCAACCAACAGTCCCTAAGGAAGTACTAAGGCTTACCATCCATTTCCTGTAGCAGCTGACTGAGTACCCTATCAGCAACAGATATGCCATTACTTCCATGGCCACGAGTTACTGCAAGCCCATCTATTTCATCAAAAAATAATATTGCAGGCGCGTTATCCTTCGCCTTCGCAAATAATGATCTCACTGCCTTCTCAGAGTCACCGACCCATTTGCTGAAAAGCTCAGGACCCTTAACTGCAAGGAAATTCATTTTTGCTTCAGAAGCTACGGCACGAGCCATCAATGTCTTACTGCAACCTGGTGGTCCAATCATTAACAATCCTCTAGGAGGGCGGATCCCTAAGCGTTCAAATGCGTCTGGGCATTTCTGTGGCAACTGGATGGCTTCAATTAACTGCTTCTTGATCCTGGCTTGACCACCAACATCTTCCCATTGTACCTTCGGAAGCTCTAGCATTACCTGTACAGGAAATGATGGGAGGTATTATCATTGTGCTATGTTCTACAGATCACACATATTTTACTGATGTTGATGTTTATTTCCCACAAGATAATAACGCACCACAGAGCATCTCAACCAACCAAATCAAGAGCACCTAACATTAAACTGGATCGTTATAACAGAACTTCATATCATCCTGAAATGTGCATGTTTTAGTCTAGTTTTCACTGCTCGTCGGTTGGAATTCATGACGCGGATATTGACACAAACATATGAAAAGAAAAAGGGAAAAAAAGGGAGAAGAAATGTTTCTTACAAGATAAGAACTATTATGAAAGAAACCACAGCAAGTAATAAGAGAAGAAATCTGAAAAAAGAAACACTAAATGAACATATAAGGTGGGTAAAAATGATACCTCACGCATTGCACTTGGTCTAACTTTCATTTTAGCTTGTTCAAAGTCATCTTTAGTCACCAACAATAGCAACTCATCTTTCTTATCATCCAGCTCGCTACTTTCTATGATATCACCTCTATTGGTCCAGCTATAATCCTCCGTTGACATGGTTAACTTTGAGAGAGATGATGATAATGAGCTTATTTCATAACCCAAAAGGCCATCAATTTCTTGAATATTAGTCTTTTCTGCATGTGTGGCACGATCACCAAGTGGTTGAGTTGAACTTTCTTTTACACTGATATAACGGCGAAGAGCACTCAATGCAGCCTCGTTGCAGAGTGCAGCTAGATCAGCACCCACGAATCCATGAGTGGCAAAAGCAAGGCACTCAACTTCCTCACTAGTGAGAGAGTGGTGAACTCCACTTAGAAGGAGGTGAAGTATGTCCAGCCTCTGTCCTGGAGATGGTACTCCTGCAAGTGAGCCATTTTACAGACAACAAATTAATCAACTATGACTTACTCAACAATTTATCAACTGGACAACCATCTTATTTCAACATTAGGCTTGTCATTGATAATAGTCAGCTTGCATTTGATGCCATCTATAAGCGCATGGCCAACCTCAGTTTACCCTAAGTTATGAAAACAGCTGCTGAAGTGACACAAGTAACAGTATATACGGGGGCATAACGTCTCTTAAGTAGCACAAAGTACTTAAAATGCAAGATAATTGTCATTTGACCAGGGTGGGGGGATTATCAATTGCCTAGAATTATTTGTTGATACCACCCCAAACGGATCATGTTACCACCAAAAAGAATCCTAGATGTATTCGGCACATATACTGGTACTGGTTTTAGTTGCACACAATACCTTAAAAGAGAAAAACACTAACCTAGAATAGATATAAAGCTGCGGTACATGAAAAACATCAGAGATCTACCTATTTCAATTTCTTGATCGAATCTTCCTGGGCGCAGTAATGCACGATCAATACTTTCAGGCCGATTTGTAGCAGCAATCAGGATAACACGATCATTACGGCCAATCTCATCCATCAGTTTTAATAGAGTGGCAACCATTCTAAGAGATAACTCCTCGCCTCCATCCTTCCTGGCTGGAGCAATCGCGTCCAATTCATCAATAAATATCTAATATCAATGAAGGTACATATTATCAATCCTCAATATTGTTATAATTAAGAGATAACATACTTCCTCATTGTAATATAGAGAAACCATTGGTAATTAAGTAACTCAATCCATAGGCATAAATAATCAGCAGCTATTGTTAATTAGACCATTCATAAGTCCTCATCGTAGTATAGAGAAACCATTTGTCATTACATACTTCATTCAATCCATAAACGTTGATAATCAGCAGCTATTACTAATTTTGATCAGTAATGACAGCTATTACCCAAAATCTACTTCATAAGAGATTTTTGTTTTTTATCTTCTTCAAATAAAATAACAGTGTTAAATCGATTTTAAAATGGTAACTTCACTTAAAGTGTAAAACAAAAATTGTGAAGGATGAGGTTCCTCCAAAGATGGATAACCAGTAAAATGCATATAGGCATATTGAATACTTTTATCAAACCTTTATTTTCATTTCGAACACTAAGGGATAAACATCTGAGAATAGGAATCATTTTAACTCAGATTCCAGAAGTCGTGAACAAAAGATTGCTCATTTTTCTATCCCATGATACAGGGTGAGGGAGATAATGTTAAGAAATTATGACATTAGCCTCCTAAAAGGGTACTTCCTCCATCCGGAATTGCTCCGTCCGGATGTATCTAGCACTGAAATACATTTAGATACATCTGTTTGAGCGTCATCTAATTCCGGGCGGAGGTAGTAGTATATTAGAAGTAAGTTTCAAGTGCAGTTGACATGACAATAAAAAGAAGTGGTTGGCCATTAGAAGAAAATCTAACCACAGCAGGTGCAGCTTGCTTAGCTGAAGTGAAAGCATCATACAATGCTTGTTCACTTTCACCGTGATACTGACTAATGATCTCAGGTCCATTGATTGTAAAAGGATTGGCTCCCAGATCATAGGCACATGAAGAAGCAAGAGAGGTTTTCCCTGTTCCAGGTGGACCATAAAGAAGAATACCTTTATACCTGCAATGAACCAACAGTATATTCGTAACTAACAAATAAATGTGTGTGCAATTTAGCAGGGACAAGTTCACACTATACCTTGGTAAATCATGCAAACCATTCCTCGGCAGACTAATTTGATCTGCCAGCGAAAATGAAATCATTTCTTTTACTTTTGCTGACACTTCAGATAACCCACCAAGCCTTTGGTTAGGATTGGTATCTTCATTTCCTGTATCAGCACACACGGAATATTCTGGTGGGAGCCCTAGCTTATCTGACCCAAACTCCTTTGAAGATGACAAATCAGAAAGGTGCACTTTTGTGGTTCTGTCGACAAGGAACAAAGCAGGGGTTTCAA
This sequence comes from Thinopyrum obtusiflorum, assembly GCA_036873465.1. NCBI lineage: Eukaryota > Viridiplantae > Streptophyta > Magnoliopsida > Poales > Poaceae > Thinopyrum > Thinopyrum obtusiflorum. Next base: position 29,713 of record JAAAWM010011837.1, read on the forward strand.
CCAATTTACCAGAGACCTCTGCATTAGACATTGAATTGTTTTTCTCATGCACTACATCCAGGGCAGAACCATCTGTTTCTGCACGCAAAACTACGAACATAGATAGTTTCCCACACATTGGGAGAGGAACGTAGTTTCCTTTCAGTAAGTGCCTACCACCGAGCCACCGTGATGCAGAAGTCTGCAGCAAGTCATTTATTTTATCATCTGCCAATACTGATTTTGCAGTGGCTTGATCCAAGCACAATGAAGAACCACTGTAAGATGCACCATCATGGGATTCATTTCTGCATGGAGAAGTTGAAGGAATCCTTTTAGGTGACTCCATAACCATCACATTTCTTACAGGATGGCAATCAGACTCTGACTTATTATGGCTGGATGGTGCAACTTTTGGTGGAACTAGACTAAGGTAGAGATCGCTGCATTTTATCACCCTCAAAAACTCACCACCATCAGTTTGTTTTGGGGCTTGAGATGTATATAGGGGGCTAATTAACAAAGGACGACCTACTACAGGGCATCCAAGCGTGCAGGCAAGGTCCCGAGAGAGCTTGATGCCATTCTTTTGAACCTGATAAGAGTGACCATCCAATCAAAAACTTTTATAGTTTCACATTCACGACATTATACACGAAGGGAAGAAAGATAACAAAGGCACATACCTCACATGAAGGGAAAACTTTGGCAGTCGCAAAGTTCACCCCAGCTTCGTTAGAGATGAGATCATTGTCCACATCAAGATCAAAGAATCTGGTGCACTCCTCAAATAAGCTATCAAGTGGGAATTCATCTAAACTGTTACTACTTGAAGAAATGAGTGACACCTAAGAACAAGGAGACAGAGCTCAGCTGACTTATAAAACAAAACAACACATAGACACTGGTAAGCTAAAGTTTTATCTTCATTGGAAGCCATGGGAAGCTCGAATGTCAGTTCTACAACCAGGGCATCATAATCCACTGTATGTGTTAATCTTATTTTCAGCAACAAGCTGTAAATATGATGCTTTGTGGCGGTATTGAAAAACAGTGTGGATCAATCAGCACATATTCAATTGACCAGATAGAACATCAAGGGGCCACTGTGAGATACATCTACAGAGTCAAAGGTCGGCTCGCAATCGAAATTTCAATAGCAAGAACTGATGTTACATGGAGCATGGATTGAAAACACAAGTGTAATGTCTAGTAAACTACTCCTAGTTCGGTGCAGAAAGAAATCCTAATTTTGAGGAGGAGCATACAGAGACGAGGCACCCATGCCGCAGCCCGGAGCTGGCCATGGCGTCCCCGGAGAGCCAGAGCCTCCCCTCTCCACCACGGATCCCGCCCCTGGAGACCACATCGAAGACGGTGCCGGTGAAACAACCGGCGCCTCCGCGGGGTACGAGCGCCGGGTACCGCGCCGCCGCCGCTGCAGCGGTGGACGGGAGGTCCAGGATGCAGCCGCCGGTGCCTTCACGGGCGCGAGAGATGGGGGTACGAGGTGACGGCTGCGGGGACACCGACGGCTTCTGCTTCTTCTTGCCCTTCGAAGACATGGCGGCGGTTCCGGCGAGCTTTTGGGGTTAGCTAGGGTATAAGAATGGGAATTTTATTATGTTTCGTTCGAGATGCCCTTCGAAGACATGGCGGCGGTTCCGGCGAGCTTTTGGGGTTAGCTAGGGTATAAGAATGGGAATTTTATTATGTTTGGAGAGAAGTCCATATTAGTACCTCCTTCAAGGAGAAAGGCGTTTTGGAGGCCGAGCTCCACGAAGGCTTTTATTTTTGAAAAAATCAAATTCAAATTTTTATGGTTCAAAAAATTCTGAAAAAAAATATGCATATATGTAAAGATGTAACTCACATGTGTGTAAAAATTCATGATGAAATACTTTGAGATGCGACCTGCACAAAAAAGACAAATTCATGACCTGGGATAATGAATAGTATCATGTGTTAAACAGCCACAGATTTGTCTTTTTTGCTCAGCCCTCATTTCAATGTATTTTGAACTGAAAATTTACACACATGTGTATTATGCCTTCATGTATATTTGTAATTTTTTCAGATTTTTTTGAAATGTAAAAATATGAATTTCAATGAAATTTCAAATTTGAATTTGAAGGCCTCACTGGAGCCCAAGCTCCAAAAGGGATTTCCGCTCCTTCAAGTCCATATTTACCCTCCCTTGTTGTGGAGCGTCACCAAATAGGATTTGATCATACGAAACTTTCAAATTGGAGTTAAATTGAACTAAACTTTGCTTAAGAGCAACTCCAACGCGCCGACCCAAACGGAAGGCGATTTTGTCCGTTTGGATCGGCCCGGCGGACACTCATGTCCGCTTTCACGTTTGGGTCGGCGCTTGCGTCCAGCGCTGACCCTATCCATTCCTGAGGTGGCGCGAAAAAAAAAACACAAATATTTTAAAAATAGAAAACATTAATTAAACATTAATGCCGGCCACAAAGGCTGGCGAGAATCCATGAGTCCATATTACATTAAGTACAAACATTTAATTAAATAAAAAATTAGGAGGCGCGCTGCCCTAGGCATCCTCGTCCTGCTCCGACGACGAGCGTCGGCGCCGAGCCAGCCCACGGGAACGCCGTCTCCCAGGCTGCGGCAACGTGGTCCGCCGGTGGCTGTACCGCCGCTAGCTGGGCTGCGCCACCACGGGCACAGCGCTCCTCCTCCTCCGCCTCAGCATCGCACTCCAGCTGCTCGAGTCGCTCACCCTCGCGACGCTCCCCCGCGAGCCTGCGTTGCCGCCATTGCTCCAGGTACATCTCCTCCTGGGCCAGCGTCATCCCAAACCAGACGGGCGGCAAGCTGACCCACTCGCACACGTACCCGTCCCATGTGTAGCGCTCGGGCTTGACGGGGATCGGCGCCGGCTCGGCGGACGGCCGGGCTAGTGGCGGGACGACGCGGTCGCCGGCAGTGGAGAGCGCCATGGCCTCCGACAGCCGCGCCTGGTACGCCTCCTCCTCCTCCTCCTCCTTGCGCCGCTCCTCCTCCTCGTTTTCACGGAGGACAGCCGCCAGCGCCGCCTGGTAGGCGACCTCCGCCTCCTGGTCCTCGTCGTGCACGACGAGGGGCGGAGGGGTGCCAGCCTCCACGTCGTGGACGCCACGCCGGCACCACTCCTCGTGCTCCAACGCGAACCAGACCTCCCACTCGGGAGAGTCTGATGCATAGACCAGGTTGAGGCGCTGCTCCGGTGTGAGATGCTGCCGCCGACGTCGCACCTCCTTCGCGTGCGCCGCGCCGACCGCGGCCCTGCCGGCACTGGGATCCTCTCGGGATCCAAGTGCCAGCCTTGCGGCAGTGTGACGTCGGGGTAGGGGAGGGGGACGCGGTGCTCCCAGTGCCACTTCGCCTGATGCACTGGGACACTGATGCGCTGCCGTGGCCGACGGGAAGACGCCGGTGGAGGCGAGGGGAGCACGCGCAGGGCCGGTGGGGGCCTTCCCCTTATTCTTGCCAGAGAAGAACCCCATGGGTGGTTAGGGTTGTCGCCGACGGGGGAGCAGAGGGTGGCTAGATGGGGACGGGGCAGAAGAGGATGAGGACGGCCCCCCGCACGCTCGGATTAACAAAGGACGCCCCGCCGTCGCTAACGCATGGGCCCACATTGTCCCATGTCATTAATAAAGACGCGGGTGGTAGTTGGCCTGCCGTCAGGTGGGGACGCGGCAAACACCGAGAGGACACGCGGCGCGTCTGTTTCGCGTCCACGCCGACGCATTTCAGCCAAATTTAGGCTGAAAATGCGCCCGAACGCGATTTGAAAATGAGCCGGCGCGTTGGGCCATCATTTTTTGTCTGCGGCGACCCAAACAGACAGCGGCGGACGAAATGGGTCGCCGCGCGTTGGAGTTGCTCTAAAAGATCAAAACAGTAACTTTGGCCTTGCGGGGCATCTGTCATGCCATGGATGCTCCTTCTATAGGTGGTGGCTCTGCACCGAGACGAGAATCCACGCCACGTGGCCATTGCCTTGATTGGGGGGGCACGTATGTCAGGTAGGTCATGACCACAGTTGGCTGATGACGATCTCTACCGGAGTGAAAACAGATCAACCCATCTCAAGGTTGTGTTATGTACGGTTTCTAAAGTTAAAAGGTGAAACTTGAACCTAATCAAAGTTGAGTGTTGTAAGTTAAACCTTAAGGCAAATTAAAGGGGGTAACATGGACTTCTCTCTTCTTATTTTGTCTTTATATTTATTTATGTAAAAATTGGTGAAGAAATGTTCAAGCTAAGATCCTCCGTATGTTACGGGCATCTCCAACTCCTTCCATTAAATCGAACACCCATAACGATTAGTGGACACGTCCATCGTATTCACAAATGTTCACCCCTGTTTTTTTCTATCTCTGGAGCACTTAAAATAATTAAAGATAAATATCATCCTACATTCATAATCATGTTGTGCAAAAATTCTATCAAATTTGAACTCAACTTATTCACACATCCTTTTAGTTCTCACCATGAAGCGCTCACAAATGCTCAACCAGATCATCCTGAAGTTGTTTATGAGTTGCTCGATGCCAAATCTGTTGATGCATTCGAATAAAAAATCCTCAAACATCACCAGATTCTGCTCTGGAAGTTCAATAGGATCACCCATGCACTCAAATTCCAAACAGTGGCAAGCTCTATCACCCTCATCCTCCATAATAATGTTGTGCATGGTCACACGAGTTGTCAGCACCTTCACAATGTCTTTGTATCCCATATTTTTGCTGATCGTTGAACAACTGCAAAACAGGATTGGAGCACTCCAAATGCTCTCTCCACATCCTTTCTAGCTTCTTCTCGTCTTTGGGAAAAGTAATATATTTTCTCACCCCATTGGCTCAGAGATGAAGGCCGGTGAAGGATGAATAGTGAAAGTGCTAGTTATCGACTAGAGGGGGTGAATAGGCGATTTTATGAAAGTCTTCAAAACACGAGGCCTTTGAAGACAAACAGATGAAATGAACCTATTGATATGCAGTGGAAGATAGACTACTCTAGACAAGCCATAGTCAAGTAAGCAGTATTGTGAAAGTACGAAGACTATCAGCAGCTAGGTAGTATGGATCAGAATGGAAGACAGTATGAAGCCAAACAGTAAATAGTCTTCACACAGTGAAGTCAATCAGATCAGACAAGCAAGCAATGACTTCATGAAGACAAACTGAAAAGTAAAGGGAAGTGCGGGATAGAACCAGTTGCTTGGTGAAGACAAGGATTTGGTAGACCAGTTCCAGTTGCTGTGACAATTGTACGTCTGGTTAGGGAGGCTGAGATTTAACTCAGAAGACCGCGTCTTCACCTTATTCCCCTTGAGCTAAGTATACCCAGTCCTCGCCCAATCACTCTGGTAAGTCTTCAAGGTAGACTTCCAAACCTTCACAGACTTCGTTCACCGGCGATCCACAATGACTCTTGGATGCTCAGAACGCGATGCCTAACCGGCTGGAGGATTCACAGTCCTCAAGTGTAATAAGTCTTCAGGTCACGCGGACAGAAAGACTTCAGTGATGCCTAACACACTTTGGCTCCGGGTGTTTTGGGCTTTGTCCTCGCAAGGATCTCTCTTTCAAATGCTTCGGAGGTGGGTTGCTCTCAAACGACAAAAGCCGTGCACTAACTCTAAGCAGCCACCAATTTATGGTGTAGGGGGTGGGCTATTTATAGCCACGAGGCAACCCGACCTGATATGTCCAAAATGACCCTGGGTCACTAAGTAACCGACACGTGTCCAACGGTCGGATTTCAAACACACGCGGTAGCTTTACTTGGGCTACAAGCAAAGCTGACTCATCCAGCTCTGGATACGATTTGCTCTCATTGTCTTCGCTCGAAGACATAGGATTTTGGTTGAGCATCACATCAGTCACTCTGACTTTGTTCACTTGGACCCCACTTAACAGTATGGTGGTTCCTATGACTCAACAAAGAAGAAAAAGGTAACTACGAAACAACTATGTCTTCGCACTCCATAGTCTTCAAGTGAATGTCTTCACATGTCATAATCTTCATCATGAATGTCTTCACGAACCACCATTGTCTTCAATGTCTTCACACATTTTTAGGGGTCATCTCTGGTAGGTAAACCGAATCAATAAGGGACTACTACATGTGTTATCCTGCAATTCTCACAAACACATTAGTCCCTCAACCAAGTTTGTCGTCAATACTCCAAAACCAACTAGGGGTGGCACTAGATGCACTTACAATCTCCCCCTTTTTGGTGATTGATGACAAACTGGTTGAAGTTTTCAACGGGGATAAATGTATGTGAAAGTTAAAGATCAAAGTCATTGTCTTCATAAGTTGCAGAAGGCTCCCCCTGAAGATGTGCATATAAGTAGTTTGCTTTTGAATGTAAATGCACATGACAGGTTTTACTTTGTGGAGATCCTCTTCAACTTACGAAGACAATTCATCATGCATATATAAGAATAACGAAGATAATGACATGCACAATGAAAAATGGGCGTCTGCAGAATGACTTCATGCGGAATTTATCATCGCATCACAAAGTAGCAGCAAAAGTAGCATACGACCATCAAGTTTAAGTGTTACAACTCAAGAGCCAAATAGTTTCAAAACGAGAGTTGTAAGAACTTAGCAAAAATAATGCAACCGCCCCATATGGACCCGCTTAAAGACTATCAACCTCATATGCTTCTCCCCCTTTTGTCAGTAATGACCAAAAAGGTTTGAAGACATAGAGGATCTACTCGTTCCCAGTTGGAGTAGAAGATGGAGCAGGGTCGACATTGGAGTTTGGTGGTGCAGACGGGCCTGAAGCAGAATCGTGGTGCAGTGCAGCCAGAGTTGGTGAAGTGGCATCATCTTCTTCATCGAGGACTCTCGCAACAACAGTTGCAGCCGAAGACGAATGTTCTGAATCTTCAATGGAAGGTGTGCGACGCCAGCTTGCAGATTGTGGAGGCCTGGAGTCAAACTTGAAACTCTCTATGAAGCCATCTTCGCGAAGATCATCTTCAGAGCAGAGCAATGTGAGGCTCTTCCAGGACCGCCGACAGGCTTCATGCGCAACAAAAGAGTTCTTGGTAGCCAAGTTGCGAATGCGATTAACATCCACCAAGAGACTCTGCATCTGACGCTTCAGCCAGTCATGATGACTATCCTGCTTTTGATGTAAAGACACCAGAAGCTCAGGGTCGTTGAGGACACGAGGACGCTTCTGAGGCCTTTGAGCAATGGTGCTGGCAGTGGCTTCAGTGTTGGCACGGTGGGGCATACGCAAGTTGCCAGCCAGAGGATAAGCAGGAGTTGCAGCATTTGGCATATGAATCCCTTCAATAGGCTGCGTGAAGCTTTGGAATTCTGCATTCTGAAGGTGGAGTGGCTTCTTTGCTGGCTCGGGGTAGATGGCGTCAATTGACATATCAACATCAGGCAGAAATACAATATGGTTGTGCGCTGAAGGTTGATAGTTAATGGTTGAATGAAGCTTGATCAAGCGCATCACCCATGGAGCATAAAATTTCAGGCCAAAAAGATCAATCCCAGAAGTAGCAAGCTGTCGGATGAAGAAATCCTGAGTGTTGAATCTGATGCCATTGATGATATAGAAAACCAATGTCTTCATGGCGCCTTCGAGTTTAGCTTCAGAAGAATTTCCTTTGATTGGCCAGAGAGTACGCCTAAGAATATGATAGACTATGCGTGGCAAGTACTCAAGGTCCTTAACAAAGAACTCCTTGGGGTATTCGGCGTCTTGGGGAAATGGCTTCATCATGCTCATCATTTGGCTCATGTTGGGCTCTGGCTTCTGGAAGATGCTTTGCAGTTCGTTCTGATGAAGCTGACAACCAGGTTCGTACAACTCACCTGGAGTGGGCAGGGAAGTAAGCTCAATGATGTCCTGAGCTTTGGCTTCATCATGAATATCTCCTGTCATCCACTCAAGGACCCAAGTCTTTGGATCCCTGTTGTAGCCTCGAATGTGCAATGTTGCATAGAACTGGAGCAGAAGTTCTTCATTCCAGTGCTCCTTGTCAGTCATAGACGACAGCAGCCCAACATCCCGAAAACAGTCAAGGGCCTCTTCGAGGCATGGCAGCCCAGCCATAGCATCACAATCCAGACGCTTATGCGGAAAAATCCGGTCCTGGTTGTATAAGATGCAAGAGTAGTAGCTTCGCTGCTGATGGCTCCAAAACCTGTCAGAGGATATCTTTGGCTTCGTGTATGGGTTCTTGGCGCTGTCAAAGGAGGTGTTGTGCTCTCTGAAACCGAGCACACTGAACGTGCCCTGTGTTGTTGCAGCACTTGGAAGCCTTGGCAATCTTGGTTTAGGCTTCTGAACTTGAGGCCTCTACACCACATGATAATCATATTGCGGTCCGGGAGCAGTGGGTGGAAACATGATAGGCCATCTGATAGTCACCAACTCACCACGATTGAACGCGCGTTCCATAGTATGAGGCCTTGGTGGAGGAACGACGTCATTAGAGATGATTGGCTGCACAATGGTGTCAGTAGCAGCATTGGCTTCGGGCTCCACATTGTCTTCAGCCATGACGGTGTCATTGGCTTCGGTATTGTTGGTTGTGGTAGCCTCATTGTTTTCAACCTCCATCTGTTCAACAACTGGAGGGTCGGGCACGATCACATTCTCATCTGGTCGGACTGGATCACTGGCAGGGGGTGTGGTTTCTCTTTCTTCTTCTTTCTCTTCTTCGGTTGATGCAGCCGGAATGTCTTCAGCAGCTTTAGCTTCAGACTCAGAGGCAGACACAGAAGGGGGTGGCTTCAGGGAACACTTGACGTGCTACTGAGCTGTTGTGTTACACATCCTCTTCTGGAATGCTTGTCATGGAGACCTGTGGCCTGAGGCCTTTGTGAAGCCTGCGAAATGCCGGCGACGCCTTTGGAGAGGGAGTGGTCTGTTCCATGTAATTGTCATCATCAAGCATCGGTGTGGTGACTTGAGGTGGTGGAGTACGTGGGGTTTCGTCTTGCAGAGGGGTGTCTTGTGGTTGTTGCTCAACCCATGAGTCATCTTGAGCAACTGGCGTCAATGGACAACCAATGCTAATAAGTTCACTGCTCGTGAGAGCAGGCGATGATACCGACTGGGGTTCAAGCTGAGGAAGGACTTCATCATCATTCACATTGTCTTCACGACCAATGTCTTCAGCTGCGTTGGGGTCAACAGCTGGAATCTCTTCACTTTCTAGAGCCTCTGTGGAAGCAGGCTCATGAATCACCAGGCGGCGCTCTTGGTTGGTAGAGGCAGGAAGAGCAACAGAGATTGGTTCAATGTTGAGGGGCTCTGGGGCAGAAGCACACTGTGTCCTTGAAGACTTTGAAGCCTTTGTCTTCAACTTCTTCTTGGAGGGACCACCATCAGAGGTGTCTTTGAGCTTCCTCTTCCTGGTTTCGGTTTCGGCTTGCCTTGTCTTCTTCAGCTCGGAAGCTGCTGAGGGAACCTTTGGCTTCGAGCCAGTCATACTGGCAGGGAAGACAATGTAGGGTTGTTCCTGCCTTTGAGCTTTAGGTATGGCTTCAGCAGACTTCTTCTTTTTCTTGGCAGCCATCTTGGAGTCGATGCCAGGACGCCCAAGAGCCTTTCTCTTCTCAGCTTCATTGTGAGCTTGCACACATTTCTGCGCATAGTACTTCATGCGCTCGCGTGAGCCTTTGGCTTCTTCACGCTTCTTATTGAATTCTGCCTTGAGGTCATTCATCATCTTTGTGAAGATTTGCACATTAGCCACACTGAGCTTGGCCATGTGCTTCTTGAAGTGTGCCTTCTCATAGTCTATCTTGTTCTTGAGCTCGATGATTTTCTGAGCCAGAGCAAGTTCATTTGCAATGGCTCCATGAAAGGTGACGCTGATGTCCACTGGCAGCTGCAGATCATCAATGTTGATGCTCTGGTCCTCAAACCATTCATCAATGAAGTTTTTCAGAATGTCAGCATCAAAGAGAGGTAGATCATGAAAGATCTCAACCTCTTGCTGACTCTTGATCAACATTTCCAAAGCTTCATCACCAAGATCTTCATCACTGGACAGATCAATGGTATTGTCTTCATTGCGCAGAACGGCAGCTGGAGTTAGGTCATGCCCTGAAATCTTCTTGGGCTTCTTGGGCTTCTTGGTCTTCCTGGAGACACGAGACAAGTCTTCTGACTGCACACTTGGTTCAGGAGGTGCAGTCGTCAATGGCTTCACAGTCGAAGCTTTTGGTGCTGCACAGGGCTTTGAAGCTTTTGACTTCTTCTTCTGCTTCGGTGGAGCAGGTGCATCCTTAGAGTTTGCATCCTCAGCAGATTGCTCTACCATGGCCCTCTGAGCAGCAATATGAGAGAGGAGCCCATTGAAGCTATTGAAGGGGCCAATGACATTAGGATTGGCGTCACGTGTACCATCCGGCCTTGGAGCAGACGGACTAGGGTTGAAGTGGAGTCCTCATGTTCTTGGCAGCCGACTCCTTTGCGAACTGAAAGTTGCGCTTGAAGAGATTGTCGTCACGACACCGTAGAAGAGATGATGGGTCGGCATTTTCTGGCTGAGGTCCTCAGACCATGCGAGGATAGAAGCCTTGGGCAATAGCTTCAGGCTTCGACTTGGGTTGCAGATTCTTGTAAAAAATATCTCCCCACGGGCGCTTGATGGCATTCTTTTCAGCATATTCAGGAGTGACGAAGTTGTACTTGAACCACTGTTCAGCCCAATATCTTCGGATCCATTGTATTCTGGTCTTGCGCTGATTGTAGCTCTCCTCTGGACCAGACTTGTACAATTCAAACAAATTAGGAGGCAGATCTAGAGCAGTATTGCCACGACGCTACCTGCCACCCTTCCTTGTAGATTTCTCAGTAGCCATAATATTCAGACAGAGAGGCTTCAAGGCAGTGAAAGGCTTCCGTCTACTTGTCAAACAAGAACTGGCTTCAGGAGAGTCAATATGATGCTGTAAGAATTCTGCAAATGAATGCAGACTATGAGAACCAAGGGATTCTCCCACGGACATGTACCTGTGACAGCATTAGTCCCTCAACCAAGTTTGTCGTTAATACTCCAAAACCAACTAGGGGTGACACTAGATGCACTTACAAATAGCATCACAAAGATTATAGCCGAGTTGTAGTCATGGCCATTGATGGTATAGTTACACAAAGGAGCTTGTCCCGTACACAACCTTGCAAACTTGGGGAGCATTGCAACAGGTTGATGTCATTGTGAGACCCAGATATTTGAAAGAAAGAGTATCAAATCCAGATGTCTAGTGATGAAGCTGCTTCAAGAATGATGGTGGGCTTCTTGTAATGGCCCTGATATTGCCCTTGTAGAACATATGTGCAATCCAGGGATCCAAGCATACCTAGCAACCCTCTAGCTTTCAACGGTTCCCTTAGCCATGCGATGTATTGGGCAGTTGGTTTCTCTCAAGTACTCTGGTACAAACACCTTGACCACTGCGGGAGAAAATTTGAGCATGGCTTTTGAGGCATGTGCTTTCAGAAATCTGGAGGTACTCGTCCACGAACCTGCAGTCGTACCATAGGCAAGCATCATTATGGTAAGTGTAGGATCGAAAGTAGGTCTAGAGAAATGTCGGATCACGGGTTCCGGCAAAACCCTCAAGGTTCGAACACTGGGGTGCGCGCGAAGATCTCCCTCCTACCGATCCACGTCCTAGCTTCGCTAAGATCTAACGGACTAACTCGACGAACTCGCAACACAAGGGACACAAGGTTTATACTGGTTCGGGCCACCGTTGTGGTGTAATACCCTACTCCAGTGTGGTGGTGGTAGATTGCCTCTCGGGCTGATGATGAATAGTACAAGGGGAAGAACAGCCTCCTGAGGTCGAGGTGTTCTTGTGCTTGGTGTGTGGCTAAGGATCAACTAAAGATCAGGTGAGATGCCTCCGAATGAGTTATCCCCTACGGTGGTGGCTAGTTCTACTTATATAGGCCCTGGTCCTCTCCCCAAATATTGAGCGGGAAGGGAGCCAACAACGGCCAATTTGAAAGGGGACAGCTAGTATAGCTTATCCTGACAAAAGCGGTCTTCGCCTGCAAAAGGCTCTGGTGGTGACGCCGCCCTGGGCTCCATGGTGACCTCCTTCTTGCCATCCTGCTGGTCTTGGTCTCGTTGCACTGATATGGAAACCTTTGCTTGACGCCTTGGTACTCTGCGCCTGCACTTGCCTCCTTAGCACCAAAGAGGAAACAAGTACACTGTGCGTGCTGGCGCCCGCCTGGCGCCCGCCTGATCTCGATCGTCATGGCTCACATCATGAGAACCTCGCGAGGTTTGCCTTGCCTTGATCTCTCCGCCCCTCGCGAGCCTGCCTGGTGAGGCCGCTCCTGAGGAGGTCTTGCGTCGTCCGCCTCGCGAGGCTTGGCCCCTCGCGAGGGTCTTGAGTGCTTGTTGGTGAAGATGGGCCGTACGGGCCCACTCGCAGCGCCATGCCGTGGGCCGCAGGCAGGCAAGTCTGGGGACCCCCGTTCCCAGAACGCCGATAGTAGCCCTCGGGCCCAAGGCGCGCTCGGGCTTGGCTTCGAAGCGAAGCCAAAGGTCAAGTGCGGAGCGCCGCAGGCCCCAATAGCATGCGGCCTTGGTCGACGCGTGGCGGTTGATTGGACGTGGGCGTCTCCGCTTCCCCATGCTGCCTCGGCAACTGCCCGACTTGACAAGTCTCTGCGACATGCAAGGAAAAACCATCATTACCTGTGATCGTGGGGGGCGCTGGTTGGCCTTCTCTCGCTATAAATGGGGAGGGGGGCTGAGCCCCCGTCGCCCATCTCTTCCCATTCCGCTTGCTTCTCCTTCTTGCTTCACTGCTAGCAGCGACACCAATGGCGCCGTCGAAGAGGTTCTCTGCCGCGGAGAAGGGGAAGGCCCTCGCGAGGGGCCCGGCTCCCCGGCGCCCAAGCGTGGACGTGGCCGTCCCCGCAAGTACATCGCGACCCCCGCTGCGGCCCCCCGTTCCCGGGGTGGCACCGCTGCGCGTGGCAGGGGTCGCTCCGGTCGCGGCAGCCCTGTCGATGAAGGGAGACGTGCCGTGGTTGCGCGGCCTCCCCGGCCGCGCTTCCACTCGGCGGAGGTGCTGCCGGAGTTCGTTGTCTGGTCGGAGAACCCGGCCGGCAACTGGCTTCAGCTCCCGCGCTTCTTTGTCGATGAGCTGCCAGCCTCTAGTCCAGGCGGGTTCTGGATGCAGGCGGACGGTTGCTGCAGCAGGGCCTCTTGGGTCGCGGTCGAGGTCTCCGCCGCGGGCAACATAGCTCTGGCCCGCGGTTGGCAGACGTTCGCCCGCGCGCACGGCCTGGGCAGGCGGTGCACCCTCCATTTCAAGTATGACAGTGATGCGACCCTCTATGTGAGGGTGTTTGGGGAGGAGGATCGCTGTGCCGGGTGCTGCCCCAAGGTGAACGACGGCGAGGAGGTGCTTGGCCTTGGCGACGGTCGTGACGGGGACGAGGGCGAACCCGCCCTTGGTGCCGACTGCGTCTCGTCCAGCTACGGTGGCTCTTCCCTCGATGACAGCTCCAGCAGTGGTGGCTACGACCAGCCGCCACGCCGCCGCGCTCGCTTCGAAGGTGGCAGCGGGTCGTCTCGTCGCCGCGCCTCCGTGAAGCGCGAGGAGGGGTCCGGCTGAGCTCAGGACGACACCAAGAGCCTGCCCCCGTGGACCGCGGTAGGGGCAGGCGCCGCTTTTGTTTTGTTCTTCCTTTCCTTCCTGCATCAAAAGAAACTAGTATGGGCCCCGGAGGGGCGTGTATCGAACTATGATTTCTCAATCATTATGCTATGTTTGTTGTTTCCGTGCTGTGCCGTTATTTGGTGCAGAGACAACTTAGCTTGGCACGTTCGGGGTAGCCTCCTCTTCGCGAGGCGCTTGTTTCCTGGTACCTGTCAAGGCCTTTCTTGACTCAGTGGGCGCTTAGGAACTGCAAAAAATTCATTAGGGTGCTCGTTAGGAGGCTTATCGTTCACCCGAGCCTTGACCCAGTGCTTCGTATCGCGATACCCGAGGGGCACGGATTAGGAGGGGTGCGCCAGCTTGTGGGCTCGAACGAGGATGCCTCGCGAAAAAAAGATGAAGGGCAGAGGAAAGGAAGAACGCCCGCGAGGGCACCTGCCCAGCCCCCTCGCGAGGTATCCAAGAGAGAGAGAACAAGTTAAACCGGAGTCGAAAACAGTGGCAAAAGGTGACAGAACCAAACCAGCAAGGAACGCCAGAAGCAAACTTCAATTAAAAAGGAGGCAAGCCAACTACGGAAAGCAAATGAAAAGTCACGTCCGGCACCTAGTCTAGTCTTCAAGTCTTCTCACCAGCGCGGAGCTAAGTGCTGCCACTAGGACGTGGGAGGGAGCCCCGAGGCCCGAGGGCAGCACTCCTGAGACTCCGGGGCGTGTACAGCCCCACTCATTATTACGTGAGAGTGTCACGGGCGGCGATCTTCACGGGCACTGGGCCTTCTTCACAGGCACTGGGCCTTTCTTCACAGGCACTGGGCCTTCTTCACGGGCACTGGGCCTTTCTTCATGGGTAGAACTTTCGGAGGTGCTGGATGTTCCAGGCATTCTGGATGGGTACCCCGTCCTGTGTCTCCAGGCGCGCGGCGCCAGGCCTGGAGACATGGATGACCTTGAACGGGCCCTCCCACATGGGTGAGAGCTTATGCAACCCTTCCCTGGAGAGGACCCGCCTCAGGACAAGGTCACCCGCCTCGAGCGTCCTGGAGCGGATGTTGCGGCAGTGGTATCGCCGCATTGCCTGCTGATACCTTGCCGCCCGCAGTGCGGCTTCGCGGCGGCGTTCCTCCCCCAGCACGAGATCCATCCCCCGCGTGGCATCCTGTTGCGTTTCATCAAACGCCAGGACCCGTGCGGAGCGATGCTTGACCTCGTGAGGGAGGACCGCTTCAGCTCCGTAGACGAGAAAGAACGGGGTCTCGCCTGTTGGCTTGGTGGCGGTGGTGCGGATGGACCACAGCACGGACTGGAGCTCATCGTACCAGCCCCTGCCGTAGGCCTCGAGCTTCTTCTTGAAAGTCCTGGTCTTGAGGCCCCTCGGGACCTCTGCGTTGGCGCGTTCGGCCTGACCATTGCTCCTGGGGTGCGCCACCGAAGCGTAGCAGATCTGCGTTCCAAGGTTAGCACAGTATGTTTTGAAGAGATTACTAGTGAACTGTGAGCCGTTATCAGTGATGATGCGGTTCGGGACTCCGAAACGGCTCACGAGACCCTTGATGAACTTGACCGCGGAGCCAGCTGGGATGGTGTGGACGGCTTCCACCTCCGCCCACTTGGTGAACTTGTCGATGGCGACGTAGAGGTAGTGGTAGCCCCCCGGGCGCTCGAGGGAACGGCCCCAAGATATCCAGCCCCCAGACCGCGAACGGCCACGTGAGTGGGATGGTCTGGAGGCCCTGAGCCGGCTGATGGATCTGCTTGGTGTGGAACTGGCAGGCTTCACAGGACTTCACCAGCTCGGCTGCGTCGTTGAGCGCCGTGGGCCAGTAGAATCCGCTGCGGAATGCCTTGCCGACGAGGGTCCGCGATGATGAGTGGTGCCCGCAGTCTCCACCATGTATGTCAGATAACAACTCCTTCCCCTGGTCTCTGGAGATGCAACGCAGCGAAACGTCATTCGGTCGCTTCCTGTATAACTCACTGTCTCGGATGCAGTATGCCGTGGCCTGCCGGGCCACGTGCTCCGTGTCCTCCTCCTTCTCCGGCAGCGCCCCTTGCATCAGGTACTCCTTGAATTCCTTGGTCCAGCATTCCTCCTGGGGCTCGAGCGCCAAGAGTAGGCGCGCTCCCAAAGTCGGGCCACAGGCTGGGGCTCCTGTGGCAGGCGGCTGCGGGAGTTCCTCCCGAGGCTGAGCTGTCCTTGAAAGTGGTGGTGTCGCTGATGGCTTGAAGAGCCGCTCCTCGAAGACGCCAGGCTCTTGGGGCTGCCGCTTGGATGCTCTCCTGGCGATGTCGTCAGCATCCTTGTTGGTGCCACGGGACACGTGCTGCAACTCCAGGCCTAGGAACTGCTTCTCCATCTTGCGCACCTCTGCGAGGTATGCCTCCATGTGCTCGTCCTTCGGCTCGTATACCTTCTTGGAGAAGTTGATGTGGAGCTGCGAGTCGCCCCTAACGGTGAGGCGCTTTACCCCCAGAGCTGCCGCAGATTTCAGGCCAGCTATGAGGCCTTCGTATTCTGCAATGTTGTTGGAGACCTTCTCGCCCTGGGGGGGGGGGGGGGGGGGGGGGGGGGGGGGGGGGGGGGGGGGGGGGGGGGGGGGGGGGGGGGGGGGGGGGGGGGGGGGGGGGGGGGGGGGGGGGGGGGGGGGGGGGGGGGGGGGGGGGGGGGGGGGGGGGGGGGGGGGGGGGGGGGGGGGGGGGGGGGGGGGGGGGGGGGGGGGGGGGGGGGGGGGGGGGGGGGGGGGGGGGGGGGGGGGGGGGGGGGGGGGGGGGGGGGGGGGGGGGGGGGGGGGGGGGGGGGGGGGGGGGGGGGGGGGGGGGGGGGGGGGGGGGGGGGGGGGGGGGGGGGGGGGGGGGGGGGGGGGGGGGGGGGGGGGGGGGGGGGGGGGGGGGGGGGGGGGGGGGGGGGGGGGGGGGGGGGGGGGGGGGGGGGGGGGGGGGGGGGGGGGGGGGGGGGGGGGGGGGGGGGGGGGGGGGGGGGGGGGGGGGGGGGGGGGGGGGGGGGGGGGGGGGGGGGGGGGGGGGGGGGGGGGGGGGGGGGGGGGGGGGGGGGGGGGGGGGGGGGGGGGGGGGGGGGGGGGGGGGGGGGGGGGGGGGGGGGGGGGGGGGGGGGGGGGGGGGGGGGGGGGGGGGGGGGGGGGGGGGGGGGGGGGGGGGGGGGGGGGGGGGGGGGGGGGGGGGGGGGGGGGGGGGGGGGGGGGGGGGGGGGGGGGGGGGGGGGGGGGGGGGGGGGGGGGGGGGGGGGGGGGGGGGGGGGGGGGGGGGGGGGGGGGGGGGGGGGGGGGGGGGGGGGGGGGGGGGGGGGGGGGGGGGGGGGGGGGGGGGGGGGGGGGGGGGGGGGGGGGGGGGGGGGGGGGGGGGGGGGGGGGGGGGGGGGGGGGGGGGGGGGGGGGGGGGGGGGGGGGGGGGGGGGGGGGGGGGGGGGGGGGGGGGGGGGGGGGGGGGGGGGGGGGGGGGGGGGGGGGGGGGGGGGGGGGGGGGGGGGGGGGGGGGGGGGGGGGGGGGGGGGGGGGGGGGGGGGGGGGGGGGGGGGGGGGGGGGGGGGGGGGGGGGGGGGGGGGGGGGGGGGGGGGGGGGGGGGGGGGGGGGGGGGGGGGGGGGGGGGGGGGGGGGGGGGGGGGGGGGGGGGGGGGGGGGGGGGGGGGGGGGGGGGGGGGGGGGGGGGGGGGGGGGGGGGGGGGGGGGGAGATGGCGGAGGTGTTGGTGAAGATGGCGGTGATGATGATGGCCCCCGGCGGCATTCCGGCGCCACCGGAAGCGAGGGGGAGAGAGCCCCCCTCCTTCTTCTTATTCCTTGACCTTCTCCCTAGATGGGAGAAGGGTTTCCCCTCTGGTCCATGGTCTCCATGGCGTGGGAGGGGCAAGAGCCCCTCCGAGATTGGATCTGTCTCTCTGTCTCTCTCTGTTTCTGCGTTCCCAGATCTGGCCTTTCACCGTTTCTTTTATAACCAGAGATCCGTAACTCCGATTGGGCTGAATTTTGGACACGATCTCTATCCGGAAATTAGCTTTCTTGCAGCAAAAGAAGGGCTCCAACCACCTTACGGGGTGGCCACGAGGGTCCAGGGCGCGCCTGACCCCCGGGGCGCACCCCCTGCCTCGTGGCCCCCTCGGGCATCGTATCGCGTTGATTCTTCTTCCCAAAAATCACAAATATTCCAAAAAAAATCTCCGTCAGTTTTTATCCCGTTTGGACTCCGTTTGATATGGATTTTCTGCGAAACAAAAAACATGCAACAAACAGGAACTGGCACTGGGCACTGGATCAATATGTTAGTCCCAAAAATAGTATAAAAAGTTGCCAAAAGTATATGAAAGTTGTAGAATATTGGCATGGAACAATAAAAAATTATAGATACGACGGAGACGTATCACCATCCAGAACGCCTGGAACATCCAGCATCTCCGGAAGTTCTACCCATGAAGAAAGGCCCAGAGCCTGTGAAGGAAGGCCCAGTGCCTGTGAAGAAGGCCCAGAGCCTGTGAAGAAGGGCCCAGTGCCTGTGAAGAAGGCCCAGTGCCTGTGAAGATCGCTGCCCGTGACACTCTCACATAATAACGAGTGGGGCTGTACACGCCCCGGAGTCTCAGGAGTGCCGCCCTCGGGCCTCGGGGGCTCCCTCCCACGTCCTAGTGGCAGCACTTAGCTCCGCACTGGTGAGAATACTTGAAGACTAGACTAGGTACCGGACGCGGCTTTTCATTTGCTTTCCGTAGTTGGCTTGCCTCCTTTTAATTGAAGTTTGCTTCTGGCGTTCCTTGCTGGTTTGGTTCTGTCGCCTTTTGCCGCTGTTTCCGACTCCAGTTTAACTTGTTCTCTCTCTCTCTCTTGCATACCTCGCGAGGGGGCTGGGCAGATGCCCTCGCGAGCGTTTTCCCTTTCCTCTGCCCTTCGTCTACTTTTTTGCGAGGCATCCACGTTAGAGCCCACAAGCTGGCGCACCCCTCCTAATCCGTGCCCCTCGGGTATCGTGATACGAAGCGCTGGGTCAAGGCTCGGGTGAACGATAAGCCTCCTAACAAGCATCCTAACGATTTTTTTGCAGTTCCTAAGCGCCCACTGAGTCAAGAAAGGCCTTGACAGGCACCAGGAAACAAGTGCCTCATGAAGAGGAGGCTACCCCGAACGTGCCAAGCTAAGTTGTCTCTGCACAAAATAACGACACAGCACGGAAACAACAAACATAGCATAATGATTGAGAAATCATAGTTCGGTACACGCCCCTCCGGGGCCCATACTAGTTTCTTTTGATGCAGGAAAGAAAGGAAGAACAAAACAAAAGCGGCGCCTGCCCCTACAGCGGTCCACGGGGGCAGGCTCTTGGCGTCGTCCTGAGCTCAGCCAGACCCCTCCTCGCGCTTCACGGAGGCACGGCGACGAGACGACCCGCTGCCACCTTCGAAGCGAGCGTGGCGGCTGGTCGTAGCCACCACTGCTGGAGCTGTCGCCAAGGGAAGAGCCACCGTAGCTGGACAAGACGCGGTCGGCACCAAGGGCGGGTTCGCCCTCGTCCTCGTCGCGGCCGTCGCCAAGGCCAAGCACCTCCTCGCCGTCGTTCACCTCAGGGCAGCACCCGGCGCGGCGACCATCCTCCCCAAACACCCTCACATAGAGGGTCGCATCACCGTCATACTTGAAATGGAGGGTGCACCGCCTGCCCAGGCCACGCGCACGGGCGAACGTCTGCCAACCGCGGGCCAGAGCTATGTTGCCCGCGGCGGAGACCTCGACCGCGACCCAATAGGCCCTGCTGCAGCAACCGTCCACCTGCAGCCAAAACCCGCCTGGACCAGAGGCTGGCAGCTCGTCGACGAAGAAGCGCGGGAGCTGAAGCCAGTTGCCGGCCGGGTTCTCTGACCAGACGACGAACTCCGGCAGCACCTCCGCCGAGTGGAAGCGCGGCCGGGGAGGCCGCACAACCACGGCACGTCTCCCTTCATTGACAGGGCTGCCGCGATCGGAGCAACCCCTGCCACGCGCAGCGGTGCCCCCCGGGAACGGGGGGGCGTGGCGGGGGTCGTGGTGTGCTTGCGGGGACGGCCACGTCCACGCTTGGGCGCCGGGGAGCCGGGTCCCTCGCGGGGAGCCTTCCCCTTCTCCGCGGCAGAGAACCTCCTCAACGGCGCCATTGGTGTCGCTGCTAGCAGTGGAGCGAGAAGGAGAAGCAAGCGAAATGGGAAGAGATGGGCGACGGGGGCTCAGCCCCCTCCCCATTTATAGCGGGAGAAGGCCAACCAGCGCCCCCACGATCACAGGTAATGATGGTTTTTCCTTGCATGTCGCAGAGACTTGTCAAGTCGGGCAGTTGTCGAGGCAGCATGGGGAAGCGGAGACGCCCACGTCCAATCAACCGCCACGCGTTGACCAAGGACGCAGGCTATTGGGGCCCGCGGTGCTCCGCACTTGACCTTTGGCTTCGCCTCGAAGCCAAGGGGGGGGGGGGGGGGGGGGGGGGGGGGGGGGGGGGGGGGGGGGGGGGGGGGGGGGGGGGGGGGGGGGGGGGGGGGGGGGGGGGGGGGGGGGGGGGGGGGGGGGGGGGGGGGGGGGGGGGGGGGGGGGGGGGGGGGGGGGGGGGGGGGGGGGGGGGGGGGGGGGGGGGGGGGGGGGGGGGGGGGGGGGGGGGGGGGGGGGGGGGGGGGGGGGGGGGGGGGGGGGGGGGGGGGGGGGGGGGGGGGGGGGGGGGGGGGGGGGGGGGGGGGGGGGGGGGGGGGGGGGGGGGGGGGGGGGGGGGGGGGGGGGGGGGGGGGGGGGGGGGGGGGGGGGGGGGGGGGGGGGGGGGGGGGGGGGGGGGGGGGGGGGGGGGGGGGGGGGGGGGGGGGGGGGGGGGGGGGGGGGGGGGGGGGGGGGGGGGGGGGGGGGGGGGGGGGGGGGGGGGGGGGGGGGGGGGGGGGGGGGGGGGGGGGGGGGGGGGGGGGGGGGGGGGGGGGGGGGGGGGGGGGGGGGGGGGGGGGTGGCCGTTGTTGGCTCCCTTCCAGCTCAATATTTGGGGAGAGGACCAGGGCCTATATAAGTAGAACTAGCCACCACCGTAGGGATAACTCATTCGGAGGCATCTCATCTGATCTCTAGCTGATCCTTAGCCACACACCAAGCACAAGAACACCTCGACCTCAGGAGGCTGTTCTTCCCCTTGTACTGTTCGTCCTCAGCCCGAGAAGGCAATCCACCACCACCACACTGGAGTAGGGTATTACACCACAACGGTGGCCCGAACCAGTATAAATCTTGTGTCCCTTGTGTTGTGAGTTCGTCGAGTTAGCCCTTGAGATCTTAGCGAAGCTAGGACGTGGATCGGTAGGGGGGAGATCTTCGTGCGCACCCCAGTGTTCGAACCTTGAGGGTTTTGCCGGAACCCGTGATCCGACAGCTACCGCCGTACTAAGCAAAATAAGATGCATAAAAGATAAATATCACATGCAATCAAAATATGTGACATGATATGGCCATCATCATCTTGTTCCTTTGATCTCCATCTCCAAAGCACCTTCATGATCTCCATCGTCACCGGCTTGACACCTTGATCTCCATCGTAGCGGCGTGGTCGTCTCGCCAACTACTGCTTCTACAACTATCGCTAACGCATAGTGATAAAGTAAAGCAATTACATGGCGTTTGCATTTCATACAATAAAGCGACAACCATAAGGCTCATGCTAGTTGCCGATAACTTTTACAAAACATGATCATCTCATACAATAACGTATATCACATCATGTCTTGAACATATCACATCACAACATGCCCTGCAAAAACAAGTTAGACGTCCTCTACTTTGTTGTTCTAAGTTTTACGTGGCTACTACGGGCTTCTAGTAAGAACCGTTCTTACCTACGCATCAAAACCACAACGGTGATTTATCAAGTTTGTTGTTTTAACCTTCAACAAGGACCGGCCACAGTCAAGTTTGATTCAACTAAATTTGGAGAAACAGACACCCGCCAGCCACCTTTATGCAAAACTAGTTGCATGTCTGTCGGTGGAACCGGTCCCATGAACGTGGTCATGTAAGGTTGGTCCGGGCCGCTTCATCCAAAAATACCGCTGAATCAAAATAAGACATTGGTGGTAAGCAGTATGACGATCACCGCCCACAACTCTTTGTGTTCTACTCGTGCATATCATCTACGCATAGACCTGGCTCGGATGCCACTATAGGGGAACGTAGCATGCAATTTCAAAAAAGTTCCTACGCTCACGCAAGATCTATCTAGGAGATGCATAGCAACGAGAGGGGGAGAGTGTGTCCACGTACCCTCGTAGACCGAAAGCGGAAGCGTTTGATAACGCGGTTGATGTAGTCGAACTTCTTGTCATTCCGACCCATCAAGCGCCGAACGTCTGGCACCTCCGAGTTCTGCACACGTTCAGCTCAATGACGTCCCTCGAACTCTTGATCCAGCAAAGTGTCGAGGGAGAGTTCCGTCAGCACGACGGCGTGGTGATTGTGATGGTGAAGTGATCCGCGCAGGGCTTCGCCTAAGCACTACGACAATATGACCGGAGGAGTAAACGGTGGAGGGGGGCACCGCACACGGCTAACAATGTTTGTTGTGTGTTCTAGCGGTGCCCCCCACATATATATAGGTTGGAGGGGAGGAGAGGCAGCCGGGGGGGGGGGGGGGGGGGGGGGGGGGGGGGGGGGGGGGGGGGGGGGGGGGGGGGGGGGGGGGGGGGGGGGGGGGGGGGGGGGGGGGGGGGGGGGGGGGGGGGGGGGGGGGGGGGGGGGGGGGGGGGGGGGGGGGGGGGGGGGGGGGGGGGGGGGGGGGGGGGGGGGGGGGGGGGGGGGGGGGGGGGGGGGGGGGGGGGGGGGGGGGGGGGGGGGGGGGGGGGGGGGGGGGGGGGGGGGGGGGGGGGGGGGGGGGGGGGGGGGGGGGGGGGGGGGGGGGGGGGGGGGGGGGGGGGGGGGGGGGGGGGGGGGGGGGGGGGGGGGGGGGGGGGGGGGGGGGGGGGGGGGGGGGGGGGGGGGGGGGGGGGGGGGGGGGGGGGGGGGGGGGGGGGGGGGGGGGGGGGGGGGGGGGGGGGGGGGGGGGGGGGGGGGGGGGGGGGGGGGGGGGGGGGGGGGGGGGGGGACACCTCTCCGGTCAATAACCAATAGAGGAACCTGGATGCTCATATTGGTTCCTACATATTCTACGAAGAACTTTATCGGTCAAACCGTAATGACAACATACGTTATTCCCTTTGTCATCGGTATGTTACTTGCCCGAGATTCAATCGTCGGTATCTTCATACCTAGTTCAATCTCGTCACCGGCAAGTCTCTTTACTCGTTCCGTAATGCATCATCCCGCAACTAACTCATTAGTCACAATTCTTGCAAGGCTTATCATGATGCGCATTACCGAGAGGGCCCAGAGATACCTCTCCGATACTCGGAGTGACAAATCCTAATCTCGATCTATGCCAACCCAACAAAACACCTTCGGAGATACCAGTAGAGCATCTTTATAATCACCCAGTTACGTTGTGACGTTTGATAGCACACAAGGTATTCCTCCGGTATCCGGGAGTTGCATAATCTCATAGTCAAAGGAATATGTATAAGTCATGAAGAAAGCAATAGCAATAAAACTGAACGATCATAATGCTAAGCTAACGGATGGGTCTTGTCCATCACATCATTCTCCTAATGATGTGATCCCATTTATCAAATGACAACACATGTCTATTGTTAGGAAACTTAACCGTCTTTGATTAACGAGCTAGTCTAGTAGAGGCTTACTAGGGATACGGTGTTTTGTCTGTGTATCCACACATGTATCAAGTTTCCGGTTAATACAATTCTAGCATGAATAATAAACATTTATCATGATATAAGGAAGTATAAATAACAATCTTATTATTGCCTCTAGGGCATATTTCCTTCATCCTCGACGTTGGCCAAGGCGTCGGCCAACGCCTTGAGGCGAGCGCAGTACTCCGCCATGCGCAGGTCGCCCTGGGTGAGGGCACGGAACTCGGCGGAGAGGTGAACCGCCTGGGCCGGCTGTTGGCGAGGAAGAACTCCCGGAGTCTGTCCCAGTCGACGAAGGCGGTGTTGCCG
This sequence comes from Thinopyrum obtusiflorum, assembly GCA_036873465.1. Lineage (NCBI taxonomy): Eukaryota > Viridiplantae > Streptophyta > Magnoliopsida > Poales > Poaceae > Thinopyrum > Thinopyrum obtusiflorum. The sequence continues at coordinate 53,433 of JAAAWM010011837.1, forward strand.
TCGCCGCGGATGACCTCGTAGAGGGCGTCGGTGATGGTGGAGTAGAGCAGCAGGAGGAGGGTGAGGTCGGTGTGGCGCCAGGCAGGAGTCTGGTGGGCGGGGTCGGAGTAGCGGGCGACATGGTGCTGGACACCGTACATGGCGAGGACGCAGCGCCAGAGCTCGCGCCACTTGGAGTAACTGCCGGACTGGACGTCCAACTTGAAGGTGATAAGACTCCCGATGTTGTGGAGAGAGTGGATGGAGGGGACGGCGGCGGAAGATGAGGCCGCAGTATCGGGAAGGACGGGAGGCGGCAGTAGGGTCATGGCGGAGGAGGCCGCTGCGGGTGGAGCGGTGGCGACGGGAATGAGGAGCTCGGCTTCGGTGGGCACCGGAGTTGAGGGAGGAGGGATGGGGCTGGTGAGGACGGGGTTTGAGGTGTGAGGAATGGTGCCGGTGAGATCGCCGGAGGAGGAGGAGTCGCCGGAGGCCATGGCTAGGAAAGAGGCTCTGATAACCAAGTTGGAAAGTGTAATTCACAGTGTAGATTCATATCACAAGAGTACAATATATACAGGGGATTACACAACGGGCACGAGCGCCACTCGGGGTGACGTGCGTAACAGACGCTACCGTGAGAACCGGTCAGGTGGGTGCTGATGTAGCCGTTTTCCAACAATATTGTCCACATTAACAGATGCATAAATACATATAGATATATGAACATGAACTGCCCTCGAGTATAGCATCTGAAACCGCACAACTCAAACCAAACCAAAGCGGACCTTATTCTATGGTACATATTCTCAGCAACTAATACAACTTGAGAGAAATAACGTGGCATGCAGATGTTCATTGCCAAAACGTGGTCCTAAGTACTTGTTCCATATACACGAACAGCGAACTGTCAGCCTATTTCCTACACACACAAGTACTTGTTTCACTAGACAGGCTTAGGATATTTCCTACAATAATTTTATCTACATCATGTTAACTTGGGATCCGGCTTGCCTGCTCCCTCCCCATGCTCCCATCCGTACTCCCACTTCATCCTACGGCTGTCTTTTTTCCTTTTTCCTTTCTAATCTAATCATCTCCCCCCCTGATTTTAAGGGGGTGGGGCCGGGCCTTATTTTGTTCCAATCAAATTAAGCCACGTACGCGGGAGCACGGATGGGTGCACGCGCGGGGAGCAGGCAAGTCTCGTCCGTTAACTTGCCAGCATATGCCGGACTTGATATGACAGAGCATCTGTTCTGTTTAACCCTCCACCAAAAGGCGAATCTTAGTCCAATAATTTAAGGATCATTCGTGTAATTCCAAGTAGATTTTAGATCGACTCATCAGAGTGGATATTCTTACACACATAGAACCAGCATTTTCTTCTGGGGTCCCTACAAAAAAATACATTTTCTTCCGGGGTCCCAGCAAAAAAAAGCATTTTCTTCCGGGGACGGGCTCATATGCGTGTATACGTCTGTAATTACGTGTGCGTGTGTGCACTTTTTTCTTTGTGGCCTTTTTTTTTATTCTGGAGCTACCAACAATAAATACTGTTGAGGTAGCAGTAAGTAGCAAAGTGCGTGTCTATGCTGGTAGATTGAAATGCTATATCCGACTAATTGTTTAGTAGTGGATAAGCTAAGGCGCAGCCATATCCATGAAAGACTATGGAATTTTGAGGACACTCAACCCTCCAATCATGCAACCGGAAGAAATGGCCATAGTAGGAGAAGCACCTTTTCCCCCTCTCCACCTAGGTAGCTAGGCATGGCTTTCTGTTGGTAGCACTTGGTAGACGTCAGCCAAACTGAATTAAGTACTCGCTCTCAAAATAATTAAGCCATCCCAAATCAACTTATCAGCTAATGACGTTTTTCAGAAAGAAAGAAATGAAAGAACTACCTCCTCCTTCTGATCTTTTTCTTTCTCTTTTGCCGGGTCTCCTTTTTTTAGGGGTGCGGGGTCTCCTTCTGGTTTTGATGCCTTGCACTGTGCAACTTCCTCCTCCTCATCACTAGCTACACCATCGTAGACCACAATTATGTTATGATGATATAATTGAATAGGATTAAACTATTCAGTGTATAATCCTACCAAACAATATTTAGATAGATTTATATAGAATTCCGTACGATCCAGATAGGTCTTTGCTGGTGCATTATTGGTTGATATAGCTAAATTCAGACAAGGTCTATGGTGTGCTATATGGGTTGGTATATCTAAATTCAGATAAGTTTGATGCATGATTGGACTGCTTTCTGTAAATTTTGGACCGACGTTGGACTGTTTTCTGCACAATTGTAGCGTTTCAAAAGCACATGAACAAAAAAAGATTGCATATGGAACCTTAGGATTCATGAACAACTACTTAGACAACTTAGGACTCATAAAATCAATTAACAAAAAGCTACCACATTCCATTCAACAACAACAACAACAACAACAACAACAACAACAACAACAAAGCCTTTAGTCCTAAACAAGTTGGGGTAGGCTAGAGGTGGAACTCATAAGATCTCGCGACCAACTCATGGCTCTGGCACATGAATAGCAAGCTTTCACATTCCATTCAACCCAAACAAATTACTACCACTCTAAAAAAATTGGCAAAAACTTACTACTTTTTAACTAATCTTTTTTTAAAACTACAAGTCAGAAAAGTGGCCGATTCGGTTGTTTAAGCATGATTATGACATGTTGGGCCCACTCACAAGCGCTGAGGTGGCAGAGTAGTCAACTCCGCTAGATTGACCGTTGTGTTGACTATTATGACAGAGGGAACCCACATGCAAGCATCAATTCTCTTCTTCCTCCTCCAAGTATTTTTCCATGGACATTTCTTCACGCAGTTCGTATGTGTGGTCGTCGCCAGCATCGGTGATGGGTGAGCTGGCTGTCGCGCTGCCGAATGGGTTGGTCACCGTGCTGGTCACTGGCCGCCGCGCTGCCGGACGAGCAAGCCACCGCGCTGGTCTCCGCCCGAGCTGGCTGGCCTGAGCACGGCTCACGCCTGAGCTGGATGGCTGGATGGCCGGTGCACCGTCGCGAGAGCGCAAGCTGGCCTCTGGGCGGCCACAAGATGGGCTCTGCGCCGCTGGCGCTCTTGACCTAGCCCTCGCCTGCCAGCAGTGGCTGCCTGGCATGGCCGAGGATGACGAGGTGGACGGGACATAGGAAGGAGGATACGTGGGGATTTTTTTAGACCAACATGTGGGCCCCACATGTCATAACATCTAACTTCCAGGTCATACATACGGCGTTGACTGAAGGTGCCACACCAGGCCTGTCGCGTGGGTCATGTTGGGGAACGTAGCATGCAATTTCAAAAAAATTCCTACGATCACGCAAGATCTATCTAGGAGATGCAAAAGATTCGATTTATCACAACAAAGATAGAGAGGGAAGAAACACCATATGATCCAACTATATTAACAAAGCTCGTGATACATCAAGATCGTGCCATACCAAGAACACGAGAGAGAGATCAAACACATAGCTACTAGTACATACCCCTAGCCTCGAGGGTGAACTACTCCCTCCTCGTCATGGAGACCACCAGGATGATGAAGATGTCCTCTGGTGATGATTTCCCCCTCCGGCAGGGTGCCGGAATAGGGCTCCAGATGGTATTTCAAGGATACAGAGAGCTGCAGCAGCGTAAAAACTCTTCTAGGTTAACTTTCGGGGGTTTCTGAATATATAGGATTTTTCAGCGTTGGAATCACGCCAGACGGAGCCACGTGGGCCCCACGAGGTACCAGGGAGTGTGTCCACGTACCCTCGTATACCGAAAGCGGAAGCGTTAGGTTAACGCGGTTGATGTAGTTGAACGTCTTCGCGATCCAACCGATCAAGTACCGAACGTACGACACCTCCGAGTTCTGCACACGTTCAGCTCGATGATGTCCCTCGAACTCTTGATCCAGCAAAGTGTCGAGGGAGAGTTCCGTCAGCACAACGGCGTGGTGACGGTGATGGTGATGTGATCCGCGCAGGGCTTCGCCTAAGCACTACGTGAATATGACCGGAGGAGTAAACCGTGGAGGGAGTCGTCGCACACGGCTTGGAACAATTGGTGTGCCTCCAAGGGGTGCCCTGCCCACGTATATAAAGGAGGGAGAGAGAGGAGGCCGACCCTAGGGGGCGCACCATAAGGGGGGAGTCCTACTAGGACTCCTAGTCCTAGTAGGATTCGCCCCCCCCCCCTCTTTTCCTTCTCATGGAGGTGGAAAGGGGGAAGGAGAGGGAGTAGGAGAAGGAAAGGGGGGTGGCGCCCCCTTCCCTAAACTAATTCGGCCTCCTCCCTTTGTGGGGGGCGCACCAGCCCCTTGTGGGCTGGTTAGCCTCCCTCCTATGGCCCATATGGCCCATATCTTTCCCCGGGGGGTTCCGGTAACCCCTCCGGTACTCCGGTATGTACCCGATACACTCCGGAACCCTTCCAGTGTCCGAATACTACCTTCCAATATATTAATCTTTACCTCTCGACCATTTCGAGACTCCTCGTCATGTCCGTGATCTCATCCAGGACTCCGAACAATCTTCGGTCACCAAAACACATAACTCATAATGCAAATCATCATCGAACGTTAAGCGTGCGGACCCTACGGGTTCGAGAACTATGTAGACATGACCGAGACATATCTCCGGTCAATAACCAATAGCGGAACCTGGATGCTCATATTGGTTCCTACATATTCTACGAAGATCTTTATCGGTCAAACCGCAATGATAACATACGTCATTCCCTTTGTCATCGGTATGTTACTTGCCCGAGATTCGATCGTCGTTATCTTCATACCTAGTTCAATCTCATTACCGGCAAGTCTCTTTACTCGTTCTGTAATGCATCATCCCGCAACTAACTTATTAGTCACATTGCTTGCAAGGCTTATCATGATGTGCATTACCGAGAGGGCCCAGAGATACCTCTCCGATACTCGGAGTGACAAATTCTAATCTCGATCTATGCCAACCCAACAAACACCATCGGAGATACCTGTAAAGCATCTTTATAATCACCCAGTTACGTTGTGACGTTTGATAGCACACAAGGTATTCCTCCGGTATCCGGGAATTGCATAATCTCATAGTCAAAGGAATATGTATATGACATGAAGAAAGCTATAGCAATAAAACTGAACGATCATTATGCTAAGCTAATGGATGGGTCTTGTCCATCACATCATTCTCCTAATGATGTGATCCCGTTCATCAAATGACAACACACGTCTATGGTTAGGAAACTTAACTATCTTTGATTAACGAGCTAGTCTAGTAGAGGCTTACTAGGGACACGGTGTTTTGTCTATGTATCCACACATGTATCAAGTTTCCGGTTAATACAATTCTAGCATGAATAGTAAACATTTATCATGATATAAGGAAATATAAAATAACAACTTTATTATTACCTCTAGGGCATATTTTCTTCAGGTCAACCATGTCATAAACGGGTTTAAGCGAGCCTAATCTGCTACTTTTCTGAGTTTGCAGCTTTTTACAAAAGATTAGTCAAAAGGTGATAGGTTTTTGCTAATTTTAGTAGAGTGGTAGTTTTTTTAATAGGGTTGGATGGAATGTGATAGTTTTTTGTCAAATACTTTATAAAATCGGTACTTAATTTGATATAGCATGTGGTGTACATGAATGCAGCTATATCTATCAGCGATTATTCGCGACGCCCTGTTGTTATTCAGTATTTTTTTTCGAAAAGGGGGGACTCCCCGGCCTCTGCATCAGAACGATGCATACGGCCAACTTATTAAAAAGATAAATAGGTTCAACAAGGTCTTAGAGTCTCAAAACGAAAATAAAAGAGAGCTCACAAAGAGCCAAAAGGGCCAAAAACAAACTGGCCATGAAAAGCCACAACCGGCTGGCATAAGAGAGACAGGTAAACTAATTGCCTATCCTATTACATGACCGCCATCCAAACCGGTTGAAGATATCCCGTGCCACCATCTCCCAGCGGGTAGATCCAGTAACCAAACGCTCCCTGGCCTCCGTCGGAGTGAGTAGCGACCACATACGGATCAACGCAGTGGCTCGGAAAATAACCTGCAAAAAATGAATATTTGTTGTTCTGTTAAAGACCAAATCATTTCTGCAATTCCAGACTGCCCACAATAAAGCACAAACTCCTACTCGAATATGTCTCGCTGTTTTAACTCCAACGTGTCACTGAGAGGTGTTGGAGCTACAACGCGTGTGCTGCTTGTAACTCACTATAACTCTGTCTAATGGAATGGAAAAAGAGAAGCTCCGCACGCCCTCCCGGCAGGCCAATTCAGACACGCCTCGCCCTTTTCCTGTCGGCCGGCGAGAAAGCGTCCGTTTTCACTGACCACAAGCGCAAGCTACACGTACGATCCTGCTCATGCATAGCATGCCGCCAGGCCACGCACGGGGGTGCTGCCATAGTGCCAACGCACCTTTTGAGCATTTATCTTGCTTTTGGATCCTATGACGTGCTACGTATATACCTTATCTCATGCACGGCCTCTTTAGATGCTCCGCCAATGCTTAAACACCAAGGTCGTCCGTGAAATTCTGAGGGGCAAGCGTGCATGCGGTTATTCATTAGCTTTAAGATTGATGCACTAATTTATGCTACTAGCCCATAATCGCTGAACTGGAATGCATGCATACCAGCTTTTGATAGAGTTCCATGCGACACTCACCCCATCTCCCATGCCTTTTCAGTTTATCACAAAATTTGAATCTATGGTATCTTTTGAATCTAAAGTTCAAATTAAGTTTTGTTTGCATATTAGTATTTGTTGCAACCAGTACTTTGGAACAAGCCCAATTTTAAATACATTTAGACGCCTTTTTTGTATCAAGTTTCAAATATTAAAACTTGATTGTCGTAATATTAAGTTTTACAAAGTTTTACCATGTTTCATTTGCTTTTAGGGGTTTACAGTTTAAGGTTAGGGCTTAAGGTTTAGTGCTCAGGGCTCATGATTTAGGGTTTAAGTTTTAGTTTTTAAAATTTATTGAATTTATCATTCATGCTATTAAGCTTTGGTAGTTAAAACTTGCTAAAATTTTAAAAACTTATCGAAACATATCAAAAGTGGGCTTGTTTCGAAACGCTCGTCGCAAGGAACACGAATATGCAAAGTAAATATAAATTGGTCTTCAAAAGATATAATAGATTCAAGTTTACAAGTCAAAAGGAAAAGCTTGTGAGGTGGGGTGGATGGGGTATATGCACTCTCTGCCAAAAGTTGTACCAAAACCTGCATGCATTCTCTAATTAAGCTCTAGTCACAAAAAACACTTTTGGAATCTTGGTGCAATCATGTGGCTACATGTATGCTTTCCTCCGCCGATGTGTGCCACAAATTGTCTACCAAATTATCAGTATGAGATGGAAACCGACTGTATGACCCATAATGTCAGCTGAGATGGAAATTCCTCGGATGGAGAGGAGGTGAAGCCAGATTTGAATACGTGTTTATGAATATACTATTTTCTCTTTATTCGCTAACTACTCCAGCTATAATGTGCTTACGAAGTGAGCTTAGCTAAGTAGCTTGGATAGTAGATGCACAATCATCCTTTATTTTGTAGCGTGTCTAAGATAAGAACAGTAAACAGCGAAAATCCATCTCTGCACCCGAGCTCATCTGCACCTGCGTTTACGGAAAAAATCAAAACAAATACTAGAAAAATTCAAAAAAATCCAAAAAAAATTGTGGGGTAGATAATTTGATGCGTGATGCCCGCTCCAAATTTCAAGTCATTTGGACGTTTGATCAGCTCTCAGCAAAAAAGACAAATTGGGGGTCTGTAAAAATGGTTACTGTTCATGTACTGTTTTGGCCCGCTTTGTCTTTTTTTCTGAGAGTCGCTAAAATGTCCAAATGACTTGAAATTTGGAGCGGGCCTCACGCATCAAATTGTCTACCACACAAAAAAAAAAGAATTTTTTGAATTTGTTTTGAATTTTTTTTACGAATTTTGTTGTAACCGGGTGCAGATGAGCCTGGGCACCGAAACGCCCTACTCCAGTAAACAGCTCATAGTTTCCCACTACTTGAGTTCAAGTTTTTCACATACGTAAATTTGAGTTTCTATTTATATTATTATTCGGGTATCCCTACAGAAAAAAATAGCTATGATGGACCGTGTACTGCTTAGTGAAGCCCTCAAAATTCTGCAGCAATCTAGGTCAAATTACAAAAGATAAAATCAACCATTATTATCCAGACCAGAACGTAAACAGGTCACAAACACAATGGTTTTCTTCAAGAACACGCAACTTGCGTGCCTTTAGCACTAAGAAAGAAGGAATAGACCACAGAGATTATACAGCGACGGTCATAGGCAACCTGCCACAAATTCACCCAATACCTACTACACACCTCTCGATCACGCTATCTTCCACACTACAAACTCGTCCTTTATTCTAGCTATCATAGCTGACGCCACCATCGCCTCCTTGTTGAAGATCCGCTTATTTCTCTTGAGCCAGATCGAGCGCTACCCAAGGAGGATGAGGAAGATGATCTCATGACGCCCATTGAGTGGCACCGCCTCGCAAACCGTAGAGCACCAACGATCGATCGTGGTCTCCGTTGATGGGAGTGAATCTATGGAGTTTGTAGGGCAGAAGAAGCTGGTACCATGGACGTGTTTGGTAGCCTGCATTAAGTCGGGCCAGACCCGTGCGAGATGAAAATAGGCTGTTTGGATTCCTGTGTTTATTGTTTGGCCCGCATAGCACGAACCTCAAAGCACCCCTCAGCCAGGCCCGCTAGGAACGGCCGAATCGACCGTTTCCAGCGAGCCAGGCTCGAGCCATGCGGGGGAGGGGAACGTCGCGCCGCGCCGCACAGGGGAGGGAGATGGCGGGAGCGATGGCGCATCTCCGAAAAAGCGGCGGGATGAATTCGAGTCACCGGCCGCCGATTTGGTCGCCCTATATATCGAGGGTGACCACCACGGCAAAACTCCCGCCACCATTTCCCCCCTCTCGAGCTTTCCCTCCGGCGCGGATCCACTTCGACGACGAGGTAAGCGGCGCATCTACTCCGGCAACCGGTTGACTGCGGCGGCGGGTCGACTCCTCCTCCTCTCCGACGTGCCAGGCACCTCCACCGCAGCCGCTCTGATGGCGTCCGTAAGTTCAATCACCACCTCCTCTCTTCTAGTTCTAACTAGATTTGTCCATGTGCTAGGGTTAGGTCGTCCGATCTGTTTGACTGTGATGTTGTAGTAGCTAGTTGTGATGGATTTGGAGCATGCTAGGGGTTGTTTCCATGTGGGCAAGTGTTGGTAGCTAGTGGTCATGGATGGATCGGTGGTATGCTAGTGTGCAAGTGTTGAACAAGATCATCCATGTGTCCATGATTAGTGCTCTGTTCTCCATGATTAGTGCTATGTTATGCTGTGGTATGCTTGTGCATGTGTTACTGCTAGTTCGATCTGTTCATAATGTACTGCTAGTTCGATATGTCCAAGATGTACTGCTAGTTCGATCTATCCATGATATACTGCTAGTTCCTACTATCCATGTGTCGTGCCTTGTGGTGTTGATGATGCTTACGTTTGTAGGACATGACCACACATACGCAAGAGTTTAGTCAGACCATCGTGCTGTCCGAGAGCCAGTTCCCGCCGTCCTACGTCGAGGACTCCCAGACTCCTATGGACCAGATGCCTCCTGATTCAGAGGTTTTCGAGGTGCCGCCTACGGTTCCTCCATTTGTGCTGGCTCAGCCCAATTTTGTTGCTCATGTTGCTGCTCAAAAGGCAGCAACAAAGGAGAAGAAGGATGGCAGGGGGAACAACATGAAATGGCAGTCGTTCCTCTCCACTTTTGTGCTTAACAAGATGTGTGAGATCATAGCTAGTAGGGTGAGGACTGACAAGGGCTTCAAGGAGGTGCACTTGAACTTTGTTGCAAAGTAGGTGTTCGACTTCTGTGGACAGGAGGTCACCTCGACTCAAGTATACAACCACCTGAGGAAGTGGAGAGCAAGGTGGATCACCGCGTCCAAGCTCAGAGACCTCAGCGGTGCTTCATGGGATGAGGACACCTGCTCGATCCTTCTGGAGGCAGAGCACTACCAAGGCCACGTCGCGGTTAGCTCACAAACCATGCCATTCTAACATACCAGCAGTTCAAGCCTATGAACCATTGCCATACTAACTAACCTCGCTGCCCTGTTTCTTCTTAGGCTCACCCCAAGGATGCATAGTTCCTCAACACCCCTACCCAGAATTACCACCAGATGCAGTAGATCTTCTCCTTCAGGCTGGCAACTGGCAAGCATGCCATGGGCTCTGGTTAGCCGCTGGGCTTGCCGATGCCGGAGTATCCAGACACCCAGGAGTTAGATGCCATCAATGTTGATGCTCATGTGAAGGATGGTGAGCACTTTCCTATGCTTGATAGGAAGAGGAAGCGGGGAGGCTTCATGGAGGAGGAGCTGAGCGTCTTCAGCAGCATGACTGAGAAGTGAAGGAGGTGGCCACCGCCATCAGGGAGAGCAAGAGTGTGGACGTCCACCCTCAACTCTTCAGCGCCGTCATGGAGCAGATTGGCTTCAGACCAGTGGCTCTCATGGTGGCTCTCAGCCACCTGTTGGACAACAAAGCCCAGGGTGTTGGGTTTGTTGCCATGGGAGCAGCCCACAGGGTGCTCTGGCTGAGGACTTGGCTGGGCAAGCACTACTACTGGTGTTGCTTCTGCTGGTGGCGACGACGTGCATGATCCTCGATGGCGATGGCGACAAGGACGACGACGACGATGACGGCGTATATTTTGTGTAGTTAGGTCTTGAAAACAATCTTATGGTCTGTATATTTTGGTGAGATGGTATATACTAACCCCTCACGGTGATCCTCGCGGTGATCACGAACTTGCGGTGGTAGGATGACACCCTCTTTTGGATGTGGTGGTAGGATGGCACCAAAGTAGTGCTAGGTTGAACTTGCTATGATCATGCATGCTTACTAATGCTCTTCTGCTCCATTGCTTGCTCCTAGAGTTCTTCATTGCTTGTTGTTTCTGTGTTCCAATGCTTCTTGCTTGAACTTATTGCTCGTTTGCACTGTCAGGGCAAGTGGTATGTGGTGTTCGAAGGTAGGGTTTCAGGGGTTTACAGTTCATGGGAAGCTTGCAACAAATAAGTTTCAGGATACAACGACAGCAACCATAGAGGAGGGTTTAAGACTAGGCAGGCGGCAGAAGATACTTACTCCAAGTATGTGCGAGAGCTAGCTAGGGAAGAGCATTCATGCAGCAAGGTTGAGGTTGGCAAGGTGGATCGATCGTTAGGGCTGAAGAACTTCATCATCTTCGTCCAGTTCATCGTCATAGCAGTGATGTGGCGTTGGTGTGCTCGGTGTGGTCGTGTGTAAGGTGTAGTACAGTATTGGTAAGCTCACCAAGTAGGGTACAAGGTGAGCACAACTCTATGCTCGTATGTAACCAAACAACGTGCACCCGTGTGAGCACATACAATGCGAGCAACCAAATGCGGTGCGTAGAGGCATCGTTATGATGCAGGGAGAGGACATGCAGGCAACCAAACTAAGTGCAGATGTTGGTTTTTGGCCTGTATTTGCTCAGCCAGACCCAACTGGGACAAGTATGCAAATGGGCAAAAAAACGATGCAGGTAACCAAACACGCCACATACCTCTCTCGCAAACGGGTACTGTGAATCCTATAATATAACAAAACAAAATATAAAGGCATATATCATCATATACCTACAATTTCTCCCGCAAAAAAATAAAAAATAAATCATATATGTACAATTTGAAGAAAATAAAAAGTGAATCTCGAGGCGAATCCTATGACTAAGATCGATTCGGGAAGACTTTTTTTGTACTATATATGTAAGCAATAGAAATTCACTTATAGCACCCCTTTTTAATTTACCCTTTGCGCATCACTGGGAATAACTTCCGTTTTGTTCTTTGCCGAAATAAATCCAGTGCACATGTGGCTAACTATCCAAATCAAACTTCCCTCAAAAAAAAAACTATCCAAGTCAAACATTTATGTCCTCTACAGTATATGCTGATTCGTGCAACTTTTCCATAGGGTTAGACCCCACGCATCCAATGATCCAGCAAAAAAGGAACCTGTAGGAAACAGGACACGTCCGTGGCTGCGCTGAGGATAGCAATCAGTTACGCTGGCCAATTGAAACCACCGCCCACATCCACATGTATGCGCGCGCCCTCATCAGTCATCACGTCATTTCTCACCCCCCTTGGCCGTATAAATCCCTCGCGTTTCCCCCATCCTACCCCTCCACCACCTCTCCAGCTCAAAGAAGCTCGATCCATCGTCTCCCGCAGCTCAGCCAGGGCCCTCGCCGCCCTGCAAGAGCTAGCTAGGGAAGACAGAGGACATCATTAAGGAGATGGCAAAGGTGCACCCCGACGCGGTCGTGCCGCTGCCTGAGGCGCCGGCTGCTGGCCACTCGCGGCCCGTAGGAGCTGGGGCCGATGAGGAGGAGCCGCCGCCGGAGGCCATGGCGCTGACGGTGTGGCGCAAGTCGCTGCTCTTCAACTGCGACGGCTTCACCGTCTTCGACGCCACCGGCGGCCTCGCCTTCCGCGTGGATTGTTACGGCACGTCCGGTCGCAGGCGCCGCCACGCCGAGGACGTCGTCCTCATGGACGCCGCGGGGGTCCCGCTCCTCACCGTGCGGCGTAGAAGGCTCAGCCTGGCAGAGCACTGGGTAATCTACGACGGCGACGGCGGCGAAGTCGACGCCCCGAAGCCACTCCTCTCCGTGCGCCGCTGCCACGCCGGCTTGCTGCGCCACGCCCACGCGTCGTCGTCGTCCAAGCAGAAAGCGCTCGCGCACGTAACGCCTCTCACGCCGTCGTTGCGCGAGTCGTACGTGGTGGAGGGGTCGTACGCGCGGCGGCGCGTCGCTGTGCGGGACGCGCGCGGGGAGGCCGTGGTGGAGGTGCGGCGGAAGGAGTCGCCGGTGGGCGACGAGGTGTTCCGGCTGGTGGTGCCGGACCCTCGCCGCCTTGGCACGCCGCTGGCCATGGGGATCGTCATGGCGCTCGACGAGATGTTCGGCAGCTCCGGGGCCGGCTGCTCCGCCGCTCGATCACTGCTGCCGAGGAGCTGGTCGATGTAGTTAGATGGATGGCATGGGGAAATATTTGAGGGCCCACTTGTCATCTATAGCACAGTGTGGCGCGCACAAGGGAAGAACCACAAGCGCACACGGGCCATGGCACGAAATAAAAATGAATCTTGCGCAGTTCCTGCAAAGAAAAATGAATCTTGCACAGGAATTAGGATCACAAGAAATTCATTTTTTTATTCCCCGGAGAAGAGAGGAGGAACATTGAGAGGAGAGCATCATGATCAGGAGGGCTAACAAGGATGCTTTAGTTGCCCCGCAAAAAAAAATTGATGATTTAGTTTGTACTTACATGTTGAATTTGATTTGTGAATACCTATATGGTGTCTAAGATTGCTCAATAAATTTCTTATGAAAATGCTTTCAGAAATTCTTATACTCTATCCGATCCGTGTTAATTGTGGCTGATTTAGTACAACGAAGTAACTTTTTTCTCGAGAAGTTTAGGTATAAACTTTGCGTTACATTAAGAACCCTGCAGGGATGAAAGTGCTTCCTAATTTAAACTTAAGTGGGTTAAGTGAGGTCAAATTAATGAGAAACCGTGTTGTGAAAGTCTAATCTAGCGGCAGGGCTGCAGAAAAAAAAATGTTGGCTGGGCCAAGGCTATGACCGACTCACGGTATACACATATTTTCTGCTCTCAAGACACACTTTTACGTTTTTTCTTCAATTTTACTCCCAATTTACAAAGGGAGTACCTACTAGACTTGGCGGGCCATTGTCCGGTTTTGTTTCAGCAAAGTTTACATATGGTCTCCCGCAAAAATAAAATAACGTATGGTCTAATCATCCAGAGATTTACGTCACCACAATTTACATTTTCGTCAATTTTTCAAAAATCTAGACATCAATTTTGTGTGACAGGCTAGGATGGAAGTGCTTTGGATATTATACTTTAGAGGGTTACATGAGGCTCAAAATTAATGGGAAAACTTGACCCAAGCAAATAGTCTAGCCAAGGGCTACTTTTTTCGTACCCGTGTATTTTAATGTGTTGTACCAGTTAACCAGATTGGTCACAATATTTAGTTCTTTAAGCAAGATACTGATTTTCTTGCAGCTACGTCAGTTTAGTGTCCTACTACAATTTAGTAATTTGTTTTGACAAAATCACATGCTTCTGTTTGCACTTCGAGACACATACCACCAATTCAACCAAAATCTACATGGTAGAGCATTGTGTACTCTATAAAAAACATAAACTCCTTTAAGAAAAGAAAAACAATGACATGGATACCATATTTTATCCAGCCATACATTTTATATCCAAATTCGGACAACAATCCATTGGCCCGACAGGCATAACCAAAATACTAAATCTCTCTTGTGTGGGTTGCATCGACCACAATAACCATAACATGACGGGAATAAATATGTGAGGTTATTATTCCGTGCCACACCACTTTAACCGTCAGATATCGCCACCAACGTCACATAAAACCGACACAAAATAACTATAACTCATTGCAAAACGTTAGTCCATTGTTCCGCCCACCTTCAGTGGCAAGCTGGTAGCTTGGGGAACATGCGTGACAGATATTTGAATTCGATGACCTGTAGGTTTATTTTTTGAGCACGAGAGATATATACCTTTGTGCTGAATTTACTTGTTTTTGTCTTGGAGATGTACGTCCTCTGTATATGGTCGACTTGAATATGTGAATGTTTTAGGTTAGTGCTCCATTCACATATTATTCAGGCATATAATTTGTTTCAAACCCACTTTTACAAAATTTGATCAAGTTTATAGAAGAAATATTAGCATGTACTCTCTCTGTCCCAATTTAGTAAAGTTAGTACAAAATTAAGACACTGGGGAGTATATAATACAAAAATAATAATGAACTATATCTTGCATATTGTGCGGGAAGCACAGAAAACCAGAGCAGAGCACTCAATACATTTTCTATGTACGCCGGCCCATGCTCGGAAACGTGAAATTGTTGGAGATGTGGTCAAGGTTAGTTAGGACTTACGAATAGTTTTCCAGTAAGTTAGTTCCATGCCACATGCACCATACGTCTCGGGAGAGAGTGCACCATGCATGTGCTACATGATTGACCGGAGGCTGCACCAATGGGGGAGACACAAAACGAGGGTCGGTGTCTACCCCTAAAGAAAACGAGGGTGTATATAATTCTGTGTTGCCCCTCAAAAAAAAAAAATTCTGTGTTGGACCAAGAAAAGTGGAAAGTGCTCTTCTGAGCTCGGTTGCAGATGCGGTCGTTATCCCTCTCGTCCAGTCGTACTGAGATTCAAACCGACCACGTATAAGGCCCAGGTATAACGATAAATCACGAGTGGACATGGTGCCACGCGAGGATGTAATCCGCACCCTCCATTTCTTCGGGATTAGTGCCGTATTTATAGTACACCTCACGTATATAGAATTCACATGAATGATTTGCAACGTATTTGTTGGTCAATAAGTGTGCATGCCCCACAAGCCATAAGAGTTTGAAGTTAATTTTGCATTGATGTGCAGCAGACCACTTGAGCGATAAATCATAAGTAGTTGACAAAGTGCAACACACCTGACCACCTCACTTACTAGGATTAATGCACCACACAGCCTTCTTGTCTTAGTGCACCATCCTCTACAGCTGCAACAGAATCATTAACGTGTATTGAGTAAGCTAGTTAGTGTGAACGTAATTTTGAGATGAATTAGTGTGAACTTGTCACTATGCTAGATCAGCTTAGGTTTATCTTCATATTCTGTGTTGCATGTGTATATTCGGTGTGTGATTGAACATTTAATCCCGCCATGCGTAGTGGGATAGGGTCTATTTAAAAGGAAAAAAAATGCACATCTATTAGTTGGCTGATTATGAAAGTTCAATTTAGAAAATGAGAGAAGCGTCACAAGAAAATCTTAGCGATGATAAGTTAAATGCACGAACAAAATGGTATAATATTGATTGGAATTTTAAATGAATTTAATAATAGCATAGAGGATGGTTTATAGTTAAATGCTCAATCACACACCGACACGGCTTTCACCACGGTGCCAACTTGTCCATCGTCCCTCATCATGTACCGTGGCACTGTGCTATCTCTTCATTCTGACACATGCAGCACTGTCGTATGCGACGTGCTCCAGTTAGCTATCCATTTGCTCCAGAAAGTTTAATAACACTACTGAAGATGATGCTCTAGCCCGTATTGTTATCTGTATCACACTGTTCTAGCAGCGTATAACTTCCATATTCGCTAGGAGTACTTTATATTAGGCAAACGAGAGATGATTTGCGGAACCCATCTTCACTCCTCCCCCTGTTCCTCGGCGGGGCACGTACACGCGTTTACAGGCAAGGCTTGGAGGAGATCTGCGGTGCCAGAAACCAGCTAGCGCAAGGGCTCAATTATGTCCACCCAGCAACGAGAGCAGTTATTTTGCATCGTCTGGGCCGTCACGTGGGCCTTGTATTCATACGAACATAAATGACCCCTGGGCCACTGGTGTGGCGTATACCACGGCGTATTCACGAAAGCTGGTAATTAATGTTTGACGTATTGCAAATGCGCTATAATAAGTAGCAATCACGACGCTAGGACCGACGCTCGTGATAACGGCAGCGCGTGGCTGCATGTCCCAAAAATTCACGTCGCCAGGTATAACTTCTATTTACCCAGAAATCCAACTCGGTGCCCAGGCTCATCCGCTCCCGCTCGAAAAAAAATTCAAAACAAATAGTAGAAAAATTCAAAAAATTCCAAATTTTTTTCGTGTGGAAGATAATTTGTGCATGAGTTCCGCTCCAAATTTCAATTCATTTGGACATTTGAGCAGCTCTCGGCAAAAAAGACAAATCGGAGCAGAACAGTGCGTTAACAGTAAACTTTTTTACAGACCCTGAATTTGTCTTTTTTGCCGAGGGGGGGGGGGGGGGGGGGGGGGGGGGGGGGGGGGGGGGGGGGGGGGGGGGGGGGGGGGGGGGGGGGGGGGGGGGGGGGGGGGGGGGGGGGGGGGGGGGGGGGGGGGGGGGGGGGGGGGGGGGGGGGGGGGGGGGGGGGGGGGGGGGGGGGGGGGGGGGGGGGGGGGGGGGGGGGGGGGGGGGGGGGGGGGGGGGGGGGGGGGGGGGGGGGGGGGGGGGGGGGGGGGGGGGGGGGGGGGGGGGGGGGGGGGGGGGGGGGGGGGGGGGGGGGGGGGGGGGGGGGGGGGGGGGGGGGGGGGGGGGGGGGGGGGGGGGGGGGGGGGGGGGGGGGGGGGGGGGGGGGGGGGGGGGGGGGGGGGGGGGGGGGGGGGGGGGGGGGGGGGGGGGGGGGGGGGGGGGGGGGGGGGGGGGGGGGGGGGGGGGGGGGGGGGGGGGGGGGGGGGGGGGGGGGGGGGGGGGGGGGGGGGGGGGGGGGGGGGGGGGGGGGGGGGGGGGGGGGGGGGGGGGGGTCAAAAAAATTGTTCAGGAATTTCAAAAAATGTTCACGATTTCAAAAAAAGTTTAGAAATTCAAAAAATGTTCATGGTTATGAGGATGTTCATGAATCTGTAAAAAAAGTCACGAATTTAAAAAATATTGATGAACTTACAAAAAAGTTTGCGAACTCAAAAAATGTTCGTGGATTAAGAAAATATTCACAAATTTTAAAAATGTTCCCTACTTCAAAAAATTGTTCAGGAATTTCAAAAAATGGTCACGATAATCTATGAAGTAATCGACATCGAAACGCGGTTTAAGAGTATATGAAGTAATCGACATTGATTTAAAGTCTTGGGCTCCAACTAAACCAGATAAAGCATGCACAAGGTTCAGGAGTGTGTGTGGATTTGTTGACAGGGCAAGGATCAGCATTAATCTGTCGGGGTTTCGGAAGGCTGACACAAAAACGTGGCAAAGGATAGTCCGGGAGATTATGGATCACTTCAACATTCCAGAGCAGTGGAGAATGAAGGCGGAACACGCAGCACTGAAGAAGGCCAGGTATGCTTGGAGAAACTAGAAGCACGTGTTGTACAAGAAGTACTTGAGTGAAGGAAAGGACCCAATTCCCGCATACCCCCAAATTACAAAGGCATACTGGGTAGAATTCAAAAGGGTCAGAGCAACTACATAGTTTACTCAGAAGAGTGCCAAACAATCGGAACTTCAGAATAGGAACACACACCCACTATATGGGTGTAGCTGGATACTACGGCATGAAACCAATATGGGATCAGGAGGACAAAGAAGCTGTAGCTGCGGGTGGGAAACCGACCCTTTGTGAAATCAGGGGCGAACGCGCTAGAGACTACTTCCGGGAACGTGCTAGAAGGCGTGGCAACGGAACTTATTACTTTGAAAACTCACATGCCGAAGAATTGTATCGCGTGATGGTAAAGGCTTCCAACATCCATGGAGGGTTCTATAGGAACTCAGGGCCATGTGATATTATGTCCGATGCTCTAAAAACAAAAGAGGCCCCTGGCTGTGCAAGGGGTTGATACGTCTCCAACGTATCTATAATTTTTGATTGTTCCATGTTGTTATATTATCATTCTTGGATATTTTACAATCATTTTATAGTCATTTTATATCGTTTTTTGGTACTACCTATTGACATAGTGCCCAGTGCCAGTTGCTATTTTTTGCATGTTTTTTACATCGCAGGAAATCAATACCAAACGGAGTCCAAACGCAGCGAAACTTTTTGTGGATTTTTTATGGACCAAAAGACATCCAGTGGGCCAAAGAAGTACCGAAGTGGGAGCCCGAGGTGAGCACAAGACACCAGGGCGTGCCTTGGTGGGTTGTGCCCACCTCGGTGGCCTCCCGCACCGCCTCTTTGCTCTATAAATACCCCAATATTCCAGAAACCCTAGGGGAGTCGACGAAAATCAATTCCAGCTGCCGCAAGTTCCAGAACCACCAGATCCAATCTAAACACCATCACAGAGGGGTTCATCATGCCCATTGGTGCCTCTCCGATGATGCGTGAGTAGTCTTTTGTAGACCTACGGCTCGGTAGTTAGTAGCTAGATGGCTTCCTCTCTCTCTTTTGATTCTCAATACAATGGTCTCTTGGAGATCCATTTGATGTAACTCTTTTTTTGCGGTGTGTTTGTTGGGATCCGATGAACTTTGAGTTTATGATCAGATCTATCTTTTTATCCATGAAAGTTATTTGAGTCTTCTTTGATCTCTTATATGCATGATTGCTTATAGCCTCGTATTTCTTATCCGTGAAGGAAACATGCCCTAGAGGCAATAATAAAGTTGTTATTTTATATTTCCTTATTCATGATAAAGGTTTATTATTCATGCTAGAATTGTATTGATCGGAAACTTAAATACATCTGTGAATACATAAACAAATACCATGTCCCTAGTAAGCCTCTACTAGACTAGCTCGTTGATCATAGATGGTTAAGGTTTCCTAACCATGGACATGCGTTGTCATTTGATAATGGGATCACATCATTAGGAGAATGATGTGATGGACAAGACCCACCCGTTAGCTTAGCATAATGATCGTTCAGTTTTGTTGCTATTGCTTTCTTCATGTCAAATACATATTCCTTCGACTATGAGATTATGCAACTCCCGGATACCGGAGGAATGCATTGTGTGCTATCAAACGTCACAACGTAACTAGGTGATTATAAAGATGCTCTACAGGTATCTCCGAAGGTGTTTGTTGGGTTGGCATAGATCAAGATTAGGATTTGTCACTCCAAGTATCGGAGAGGTATCTCTGGGCCCTCTCGGTAATACACATCATAAGCTTGCAAGCAAACGACTAAGGAGTTAGTCACGAGGTGATGTATTACGGAACGAGTAAAGAGACTTGCCGGTAACGAGATTAAACTAGGTATGAAGATACCGATCGAATCTCGGGCAAGTAACATACCGATAGACAAAGGGAATTGTGTATGTTGCCATAACAGTTCGACCGATAAAGATCTTCATAGAATATGTAGGAGCCAATATGGACATCCAGGTTCCGCTATTGGTTATTGACGAGAGAGGTGTCTCGGTCATGTGTACATAGTTCTCGAACCCATAGGGTCCGCACGCTTAACGTTCGTTGACGATATAGTACTATACGAGTTATGTATGTTGGTGACCGAATGTTGTTAGGAGTCCCGGATGAGATCACGGACATGACGAGGAGCCCCGGAATGGTCCGGAGGTAAATATTGATATATAGGATGATATGGTTCGGCCAACGGGTAAAGCCCACGGGGCTTTAGGTCGGTGCAAAAGGAGTTTTGCGGAGGCCAGGGGGCCAAACGCCGGAGACCCTGGCATCTGGCCCTGGAGGCCCATGGCATCTGGGCCAGACGCCAAGGACTGTGGCGTTTGGTCCTGGAAGTCCGAGAAGGACTCTTCCTTGCAGGCAAAACTGACTTTGAGGAGGCTTTTACTCCAAGTTTCGACCCCAAGGCTCAACATATAAATAGAGGGGCAGGGCTAGCACCCAAGACACATCAAAAATCACCAAGCCGTGTGTCGGCAACCCCGTCCCCTCTAGTTTATCCTCCGTCATAGTTCCTGTTGTGCTTGGCGAAGCCCTGCGGAGATTGTTCTTCACCAACACCGTCACCACACCGTCGTGCTGCCAGAACTCATCCACTACTTCGCCCGTCTTGCTGGATCAAGAAGGCGAGGTCATCATCGAGCTGACCGTGTGCTGAACACGGAGGTGTCGTACGTTCGGTACTTGATCGGGACGGGTCGTGAAGGTGTACGACTACATCAACCGCGTTGATAAACGCTTCCGCTTTGTGATCTTCAAGGGTATGAAGATGCTCTCCCCCTCTCGTTGCTATGCATCTCCTAGATAGATCTTGCGTGAGCGTAGGAATTTTTTTGAAATTGCATGCTACATTTCCCAACAGTGGCATCCGAGCCAGGTCTATGCGTAGATGATATGCACGAGTAGAACACAAAGAGTTGTGGGCGGTGATCGTCATACTGCTTACCACCAATGTCTTATTTTGATTCGGCAGTATTGTTGGATGAAGCGGCCCAGACCAACCTTACATGACCACGTTCATGAGACCGGTTCCACCGACAGACATGCAACTAGTTTTGCATAAAGGTGGCTGTCGGGTGTCTGTTTCTCCTACTTTAGTTGAATCAAATTTGACTGCGGTCGGTCCTTGTTGAAGGTTAAAACAGCAAACTTGATAAATCACCATTGTGGTTTTGATGCGTAGGTAAGAACGGTTCTTGCTAGAAGCCCGTAGAAGGCACGTAAAACTTGCAACAACAAAGTAGAGTACATCTAACTTGTTTTTGCAGGGCATTTTGTGATGTGATATGGTCAAGACATGATGTGATATACGTTATTGTCTGAGATAATCATGTTTTGTAAAAGTTACTGGCAACCGGAGCAGCCTTATGGTTGTCTCTTTATTGTATGAAATGCA
Organism: Thinopyrum obtusiflorum; assembly: GCA_036873465.1. Taxonomy (NCBI): domain Eukaryota; kingdom Viridiplantae; phylum Streptophyta; class Magnoliopsida; order Poales; family Poaceae; genus Thinopyrum; species Thinopyrum obtusiflorum. The sequence continues at coordinate 74,909 of JAAAWM010011837.1, forward strand.
AACGCCATGTAATTGCTTTACTTTATCATTATGCGTTAGCGATAGTTGTAGAAGCAATAGTTGGCGAGACGACCACGATGCTACGATGGAGATTAAGGTGTCAAGCCAATGACGATGGAGATCATGATGATGCTTTGGAGATGGAGATCAAATGCACAAGATGATGATGGCCATATCATGTCACATATTTTGATTGCATGTGATGTTTATCTTTTATGCATCTTATTTTGCTTAGTACGGCGGTAGCATTATAAGATGATCCCTTAACTAAAATTTCAAGGTATAAGTATTCTCCCCGAGTATGCACCATTGCGACATTTCGTCGTGTTGAGACACCACGTGATGATCGGGTGTGATAGACTCTACGTTCACATACAACGGGTGCAAGACAGTTTTGCACTTGCGGAATACTTGGGTTAAACTTGATGAGCCTGGCATGTACAGACATGGCCTCGGAACACTGTAGACCGAAAGGTCGAACGTGAATCATATAGTAGATATGATCAACATAGAGATGTTCACCACTGATGACTACTCCATCTCACGTGATGATTGGACATGGTTTACTTGATTTGGATCACGTATCATTTAGATGACTTGAGGGATGTCAATCTAAGTGGGAGTTCTTAAGTAATTTGATTAATTGAACTTAATTTATCATGAACTTAGTCCTGATAGTATTTGCAAATTATGTTGTAGATCAATAGCTCGCGATGTAGCTCCCCATTTATTTTTGATATGTTTCTAGAGAAAACTAAGTTGAAAGATGATTGTAGCAATGATGCAGACTGGGTCCGTGATATGAGAATTAAACTCATTGCTGCACAGAAGAATTATGTCCTTGATGCACCGCTAGGTGACAGACCTGTTGCAGGAGCTGATGCAGACGTTATGAACGTTTTGCAAGCTCGCTATGATGACTACTTGATAGTGTAGTGCGCCATGCTTTACGGCTTAGAACCGGGACTTCAAAAACATTTTGAACGCCACGGAGCATATGAGATGTTCCAAGAACTGAAAATTGGTATTTCAGATTCATGCCCGTGTCAAGAGGTATGAGACCTCTGACAAGTACTTTGCTTACAAGATGGAGGAGAATAGCTCAACCAGTGAGCATGTGCTCAGAATGTCTGGGTACTACAGTCACTTGAATCAAGTGGGAGTTAATCTTCCAGATAAGATAGTGATTGACAGAGTTCTCTAGTCACTATCACCAAGCTACTAGAACTTCGTGATGAACTATAATGTGCAAGGGATAACGGAAAAGATTCTCGAGCTCTTCGTGATGCTGAAATCGGTGAAGGTAGAAATAAAGAAAGTGCATCAAGTGTTGATGGTTAACAAGACCACTAGTTTCAAGAAAAAGGGCAAAGGAAAAGAAAGGGAACTTCAAGAAGAATGACAAGCAAGTTGCCACTCCCATGAAAAAGCCCAAAGCTAGACCTAAGCCTGAAACTGAGTGCTTCTACTGCAAAGGGAATGGTCACTGGAAGCGGAACTACCCCAAATACTTGGCGGATAAGAAGGATGGCAAAGTGAACAAAGGTATATTTGATATACATGTTATTGATGTGTACTTTACAAGTGTTCATAGTAACCCCATGGTATTTGATACCGGTTCAGTTGCTAAGATCAGTAACTCAAAACAGGAGTTGCAAAATGAATAGAGACTAGTTAAAGGCGAGGTGACGATGTGTGTTGGAAGTGATTCCAAGGTTGATAAGATCACCATCGCACACTCCCTTTACCTTCGGGATTAGTGTTGGACCTAAATAAATGTCATTTGGTGTTTGTGTAGAGCATGAATATGATTGGATCATGTTTATTGCGATACGGTTATTCATTTAAGTCAGAGAATAATTGTTGTTCTGTTTACATGAATAAAACATTCTATGGTCATACACCCAATGTAAATGGTTTACTGAATCTCGATCGTAGTGATACACATAATATTGATGCCAAAAGATGCAAAGTTGATAATGATAGTGCAACATATTTGTGGCACTGCCATTTAGGTCATATTGGTGTAAAGCGCATGAAGAAACTCCATACAGATGGATTTTTGGAATCACTTGATTGTGAATCATTTGATACTTGTGAACCATGCCTCATGGGCAAGATGACTAAAACTCTGTTCTCCGGAACAATGGAGTGAGCCAATGACTTATTGGAAATAATACGGGGGGGGGGGGGGGGGGGGGGGGGGGGGGGGGGGGGGGGGGGGGGGGGGGGGGGGGGGGGGGGGGGGGGGGGGGGGGGGGGGGGGGGGGGGGGGGGGGGGGGGGGGGGGGGGGGGGGGGGGGGGGGGGGGGGGGGGGGGGGGGGGGGGGGGGGGGGGGGGGGGGGGGGGGGGGGGGGGGGGGGGGGGGGGGGGGGGGGGGGGGGGGGGGGGGGGGGGGGGGGGGGGGGGGGGGGGGGGGGGGGGGGGGGGGGGGGGGGGGGGGGGGGGGGGGGGGGGGGGGGGGGGGGGGGGGGGGGGGGGGGGGGGGGGGGGGGGGGGGGGGGGGGGGGGGGGGGGGGGGGGGGGGGGGGGGGGGGGGGGGGGGGGGGGGGGGGGGGGGGGGGGGGGGGGGGGGGGGGGGGGGGGGGGGGGGGGGGGGGGGGGGGGGGGGGGGGGGGGGGGGGGGGGGGGGGGGGGGGGGGGGGGGGGGGGGGGGGGGGGGGGGGGGGGGGGGGGGGGGGGGGGGGGGGGGGGGGGGGGGGGGGGGGGGGGGGGGGGGGGGGGGGGGGGGGGGGGGGGGGGGGGCCGCACCAGAGTGGTACGGTAATCCTGTTCTGGAAGTCATGTTACTAGACCATGACGAACCTATGAACTATGAAGAAGCTATGATGAGCCCAGATTCCGATAAAGGGCTTGAGGCCATGAAATCTGAGATAGAATTCATGTATGAGAACAAAGTGTGGACTTTGGTGGACTTGCCCGATGATCGGTGAGCCATAGAGAATAAATGGATCTTCAAGAAGAAGACTGACGCTGATGGTAATGTTACTGTCTACAAAGCTTGACTTGTCGCAAAAGGTTTTTGACAAGTTCAAGGAGTTGACTACGATGAGACTTTCTCACCCGTAGCGATGCTTAAGTCTGTCCGAATCATGTTACCAATTGCCACATTTTATGATTATGAAATCTGGCAAATGGACGTCAAAACTGCATTCCTTAATGGATATCTTAAAGAAGAGTTGTATATGATGCAACCAGAAGGTTTTGTTGATCCTAAAGGTGCTGACAAAGTGTGCAAGCTCCAGCGATCCATCTATGGACTGGTGCAAGGATCTCGGAGTTGTAATATACGCTTTGATGAGGTGATCAAAGCATATGGTTTTATACAGACTTACGGTGAAGCCTGTATTTCTGATATTATATGTGGATGACATATTATTGATTGGAAATGATATAGAATTTCTGGATAGCATAAAAGGATACTTGAATAAGAATTTTTCAATGAAAGACCTCGGTGAAGCTACTTGCATATTGAGCAACAAGATCTATAGGGATAGACCAAGACGCTTAATAGAACTTTCACAAAACACATACCTTGATAAGATTTGAAGAAGTTCAAAATGGTTCAGTCCAAGAAGGGGTTCTTGCCTGTATTACAAGGTGTGAAGTTGAGTAAGACTCAAAGCCTGACCACGGTAGAAGATAGAGAGAGAATGAAAGTCATTCCCTATGCCTCAACCATAGGTTCTATACGATATACCATGTTGTGTACCACACCTGATGTGGGTCTTGCCACTTATCTGGCAAAGAGGGTACAATAGTGATCCAGGAGTGGACCACTGGACAGCGGTCAAAATTATCCTTAGGTGCCTTAAAGAGGACTAAGGAAATGTTTCTCGGTTATGGAGGTGATAAAGAGTTCGTCGTAAAGAGTTACGTCGATGCAATCTTTGACACTAATCTAGATGACTCTAAGTCTCAATCTAGATACATATTGAACGTGGGAGCAATTAGCTAGAGTAGCTCCATGCAGAGCATTGTAGACATAGAAATTTGCAAAATACATACGGATCTGAATGTGACAGACCCATTGACTAAACTTCTCTCACAAGCAAAACATGATCGCACCTTAGTACTCTTTGGGTGTTAATAACATGGTGATGTGAACTAGATTATTGACTCTAGTAAACCCTTTGGGTGTTGGTCACATGGCGATGTGAACTATGGGTGTTAATCACATGACGATGTGAAATATTGGTGTTTAATCACATGGCGATGTGAACTAGATTATTGACTCTAGTGCAAGTGGGAGACTGAAGGAAATATGCCCTAGAGGCAATAATAAAGTTATTATTTTATATTTCCTTATTCATGGTAAAGGTTTATTATTCATGCTAGAATTGTATTGATCGGAAACTTAAATATATGTGTGAATACATAAACAAATACCGTGTCCCTAGTAAGCCTCTACTAGACTAGCTCGTTGATCAAAGATGGTTAAGGTTTCCTAACCATGGACATGTGTTGTCATTTGATAACGGGATCACATCATTAGGATAATGATGTGATGGACAAGACCCACCCGTTAGCTTAGCATAATGATCGTTCAGTTTTGTTGCTATTGCTTTCTTCACGTCAAATACCTATTCCTTCGACTATGAGATTATGCAACTCCCGGATACCGGAGGAATGCCTTGTGTGCTATCAAACATCACAATGTAACTGGGTGATTATAAAGATGCTCTACAAGTATCTCCGAAGGTGTTTGTTGGGTTGGCATAGATCAGATTAGGATTTGTCACTCCGAGTATCGGAGAGGTATCTCTGGGCCCTCTCGGTAATGCACATCATAAGCTTGCAAGAAAACGACTAAGGAGTTAGTCATGAGGTGATGTATTACGGAATGAGTAAAGAGACTTGCCGGTAACGAGATTGAACTAGGTATGAAGATACCAACGATCGAATCTCGGGCAAGTAACATACTGATAGACAAGGGGAATTGTGTATGTTGTCATAACGGTTCGACCAATAAAGATCTTCGTAGAATATGTAGGATCCAATATGGGCATCTAGGTTCCGCTATTGGTTATTGACCAGAGAGTTGTCTCGGTCATGTCTACATAGTTCTCGAACCCGTAGGGTCCGCACGCTTAATGCTCTTTGACGATATAGTACTATATGAGTTATGTATGTTGGTGACCGAATATTGTTCGGAGTCCTGGATGAGATCCCGGACATGACGAGGAGCTCCGGAATGGTCCGGAGGTAAAGATTGATATATAGGATGATATGGTTCGGCCAAGGGGTAAAGCCCACGGGGCTTTAGGTCGGTGCAAAAGGAGTTTTGCGGAGGCCAGGGGGCCAAACGCCGGAGACCCTGGCGTCTGGCCCTGGAGGCCCATGGCATCTGGGCCAGACGCCAAGGACTGTGGCATTTGGTCCTGGAAGTCCGAGAAGGACTCTTCCTTGCGGGCAAAACCGACTTTGAGGAGGCTTTTACTCCAAGTTTCGACCCCAAGGCTCAACATATAAATAGTGGGGCAGGGCTAGCACCCAAGACACATCAAGAATCACCAAGCCGTGTGCCGGCAACCCCGTCGCCTCTAGTTTATCCTTCGTCATAGTTTCCTGCTTGGTAAAGCCCTGCGGAGATTGTTCTTCGCAAACACCGTCACCACGCCGTCGTGCTGCCGGAACTCATCCACTACTTCGCCCATCTTGCTGGATCAAGAAGGTGAGGACGTCATCAAGTTGAACGTGTGCTGAACATGGAGGTGCCATATGTTCGGTACTTGATCGGGACAGATCGTGAAGTTGTACGACTACATCAACCGCGTTGATAAACACTTCCGCTTTGCAATCTTCAAGGGTATGAAGATGCTCTCCCCCTCTCGTTGCTATGCATCTCCTAGATAGATCTTGCGTGAGCGTAGGAAATTTTTCCAAATTGCATGCTACATTTCCCAACACTCCGATATTTGGGTTTTGTTTGGCCAACTTGATCTATTTATCTTGCAATGGGAAGAGGTGCTTTGTGATGGGTTCGATCTTACGGTGCTTGATCCCAGTGACAGAAGGGGAAACGACACGTATGTATCGTTGCTATTAAGTGTTACGCAATCCCGGGTCCGCTATCACCAGCGTTTCCGACCCACCTGCGTCACCAGGCCCAACCGGAGAGCAACACCTACTTATGAGAGGCCTTGGGCCCTCTCCCCCTAAAAGACTAGCCTGTTAGGAGGGGACACCCCCGCCCTTATAAGTCGTGTTATGTCTCCCCCCACAACCGATGTGGGACTAAACCCAACAATCTCCCCCTCACACATCGGTCATCCATGGGCCTGCTAACACCAGTGTTTCCAGCCCACCAACCATGACCGACCACCCGTGAGTCCACCGAGATTTATTCCAGGGACCTGGGCTCTAATACCAATCATTACGGTTACAGTTGGACTCTGAGTTGTATTGTGTTTAGATGGGATATGGAGTCGTGTCCTAGTAGGACACTTGTATCCTATGCCTCTCATATATAGTGGGGGTAGACACACAATGTAACCTATGCCAACATAATAGCACAAGAACGCAGGGGAAGCCGGCAGCATGTGCCGGCGTCCAGGGCGACCGAGTGCGGTATTGTAGCGGTGTCACATGGGGAGGAGCGCCCATAGTTAGGCCCCGAAGATGTAGCCATATCGGTGAACCTCGTTAACAAATCTCGGTGTCGTGCTCGTGTGACTGCTCGGTCCTCGGATGATCAACAGTATGCCTCGGATTTATTCTAACAAGTGGTATCATGAGCAAGGTTATGAGGAGGTCACGGTTGTGTTTGATCTAAAGGAGGAAGATTCGATGTCATGATCATCGTTAGCGTGGAGTCGCAGCGGATGGAATTGATCAGGAGACGTCGTTAGATCCAAAAAAAAGAGCAGTTGGATTGGCAGGCGGCGGCAGAGCGAAGCACTCGGCGAGATCGAATTGGTGATGCACGGCAGCAGCCATCAAAAGACCTATCGTGCGGCAGCGGCGGCTGGTCGATCGATCAGATCGAGTCCGCACGTGATTTAGCAGCACACAACAGCGTGACGGCGAGGCGCTCGGGCCAAGGCTGAACAGCGGCAACGCGTCGCATGCTGGGCCGTGTGGAGGCTGTGTGCTGGACGCAAGGTTGTTAGAATCGCGATTCTGTTATACGATTCTACGACTTTACGATCCAAACTTACTCATCTGATTCTACGATTTTAGTTCATAAAATCTACGTTTCTACGATCCTGGTAGTGAAGATTCTACGATTTACAATTCTACCATCAGATCTCCGATCCGATTCAAAATCGTGATTCTGACAACCTTGGCTGGACGGGCCAGGCAAGTGTGGAAGCTGGAGGTGCGTTGCGTTTGATTGGAAGGCAGGGTAGCGCTCAACAAACAGATTTGTTAAAAGGAAAAGGCAACCGGATTGCAACAAGATTAAAGAAAGGAGTTTGGCAGGTTGGCGACGTGCATATAAGGTTCGAAGGAGCTTGGAGCGCATCGTACGGATCATGCAAACACAGGGCGTCAAGCAATGCATGGAGAAGTGCAGGGCGGACACGACGCATGGTGAAGTATGATTGCAGTCGGATAAATTCGGCTGGGTCAGACTTGTCAGTCTGATGGATCGACGCGAGTCGGTTGGTACAGAAGACGGTAGTGGGATCGGCGACGACGACGTAGGAGCGTGAAGCTGATGGTGACCGACTTCTGGGCGTGGAAAGACGTGACGCAGGCCCTGGGGGCTTGTGTGGCTTCGACAAGACTATGGCGCAGGGTTGATTCAAGACGGCGTACGCATGAGAGCTTGAAGTCGACGGGGCGCGAGGGTGGACTGATCATCTACCATGGAGCCGTGTTGAAGGTTGAGCTGGATTGAGGGGCTATGGTGTAAGGATCCATGGAACCGAAGCCTATTCAGCAAGGAGGAAAAGCGAGTGACATGCAGTTCGGACTGTAAACCAGTGGTCTGATGAAAGCATGAAACTCGTCATTCGTCGGCGATGACCGATGGTACTCTGCAGTGGAGGTTGAGTGGTGTGGGTTCGCGACCCTTGAGACTCAACCAGGACAGTGGAGGCTCGACGCGGTAATAGTGGCGAGGCGTGCGATGCGCACGGACATGGAGACGGGCCAGAGCTGTGGTGGTCATACATGTGCTGAGACAACTGCGAATTTGACTCGGGATGACTACAAGCAATGATGAAATTCCTTCAAGTTTCAAACAAGCAGTCAAGAAAGGAGCGGTGATGTTGAGTTCAGGTAACTCTTATGTGTGACACCCAATATGTGAGTTGTTCACTTTCACGCAGGTCAGTGATTGGTGTGTGATGGCGTTGAACGGATACTCTGGAAGTTGGGAGCACAAACTAGAGTAACAAGGAACTTAATTTTGCTCGAGTGTTGACTGTGGTCAAGAAAAGAAGGGACTACAAGTTGCAGGTGGAGTCATATGGAGTCTTTGGAGTAGCAGCGATACTCATGGGATAAGCTCAAGTCCAATGTACATGGAAGTTTGATGCATTGATGAATTCAAGGTGGTGGAGAATATTCGCCAAGGTGGAGTTTGTTAGAATTGTGTCGAAATGTACAAGGTAGGTTACAGTTGGACTTTGAGTTGTATTGTGTTTAGATAGGATATGGAGTCGTGTCCTAGTAGGACACTTATATCCTATGCCTCTCATATATAGTGGGGGTAGACACACGATGTAACCTATGCCAACATAATAGCACAAGAACGCAGGGGAAGCCGGTGGCATGTGCCGGCGTCCAGGACGACCGGGTGCGGTATTGTAGCGGTGTCATGGGGAGGAGCGCCCATAGTCAGGCCCCGGGGATGTAGCCATATCGGTGAACCTAGTTAACAAATCTCGGTGTCGTGCTCGTGTGATTGCTTGGTCCTCGTATGATCGACGGTATGCCTCGGATTTATTCTAACATTAAGGATAACAAGATGGGGTCTATTTCTACATAAATAGATCTTGTCTACATCATGTCATCGTTCTTATTGCATTACTCCGTTTCTCCATGAACTTAATACACTAGATGCATGCTGGATAGCAGTCAATGTGTGGAGTAATAGTAGTAGATGCAGGCAGGAGTCGGTCTACTAATCTTGGACGTGATGCCTATATAATGATCATTGCCTGGATATCATCATGATTATTTGAAGTTCTATCAATTGCCCAACAGTAATTCTTTTACCCACCGTTTGCTATTTTTCTCGAGAGAAGCCACTAGTGAAATCTACGCCCCCCGGGTCTCTTCTTTATTATATTTGCCTTCGCGATCTATTTGTATTTGCTTTTATTTTGAGATCTATTAAACCAAAAATACAAAAATACATCGCTGAATTTTATTTGCTTTTATTTGCATCTATCAATATATCATATTTTTATCCTGTCTACTTGCCAATTACTAGCGCCGTTGCCCGAAAGGGATTGACAACCCCTTTAATATATCAGGTTGCGAGTATTTGTTATTTGTGTGCAGGTGCCGTTCATGTAATGTTGCGTGGTTCTCCTACTGGTTCGATAACCTTGGTCTCATCACTGAGGGAAATACCTACCGTAGCTGTGCTACATCATCCCTTCCTCTTTGGGGAAATACCGACGTAGTTCAAGCCGCATCAGGGGTATAGGTGTCAATGTCCTGCACAAGAGGGCTTTCACACTCAACAAAGAAGTGGGTCTCACCATGAAAAAAGCGAGGAGTGAACAGAAGCAGAATCAATTGTATGAAAGGTTGAGGAGGGACATGTATCCGGGGCTTCGAAAGGAAATTGAGGAGTGACCGATGATGAAGAAGACTCTAGCACTGAGAGATAGCCAAGAGACATGAGGGGAGGCGGGCATGGAGGATGCTGCTTATTGCGCGACAACACCACACAAGAGTAGCTGTGCATCAGCTAACCCCAATGACACTAAGACTGCAGCTGCGCATGATGATGCTATATCTTATCTATCGGGAATGACAGACAGACTGAGGGGTGTGCTTACACATTATGAAGGTATGTTAAAATGTGCAACATCCTGGGTTTGCGGGGGGGGGGGGGGGCCCCCCCCCCCGCTCGGAAGGGGTCTCTTGTTGGACAATGTGCCATTTGAAGCCGGGTTGTGTGAAGTGCTACATGACTGAAGTAAAGCCTGGTGAATTTGCCCTAAAGAATGTCCTAGGGGATTATGATGAGCAGAGGGCCTTGGGAGAAACACTGTTACATCATATACAGTGGCCACAAAAGGAAATAGACTTCATGGATGAGATACCTCAAGCCCCGCTGAAAGCACAAGTGCTCCCTGGGTGATTTTGGTAATTAATGTCAACATATATCTTGTTGGACTAATAGTTTTATCTAGTATATTTCAAAAAAGTTCAACAGTGGAGTGGCAAGGACAAGAGGATGTGGAACCCCTTTGAAATGATAAGGACAAAGATTGGCAAAAGCTCAAGACTCTCCATTTCTATTTAAGTGATCCAAGATCACATTGAGTCCATAGCAAAGCCGATACTATTAAAAAGGGATGAGGTGTTGCTTAATGGTCTAGTTGCTCAAGTGCTTAGTGATATTGCTCCAAAACCCTCAACCACTTTCTCCATCCAAATATGTCCACACCCTAATTCCAAACTCGGCCCCATCGATTCTTTCTACCCGGAGCCACTGAGTTCATTTGACATAGCCACCACCAGAAACCCTATTAGTTCGGTCACACCGCTACGGATCTCGGTCCCACCGAGATGGCCTTGTCAGCGCTCTGTAATCTGTTGCATTCACTTCGGTCTCACCGAGTTGTTGCAATCGGTCTCACCAAGCTGGCTTGACAGATTCTCTGTTGCTTATTGCTTCACTTCGGTCTCACCGAGTTGATGCAATCGGCATGAAGTGTGCCCTAAGCCCTAACACATCGGTCCCACCGAGTTGTTCCAGTTGGTCCCACTGAGATTCCTAACGTTCATATTTTTGAACAAATCAGTGCCACCGAGTTTCCTAATCGGTGCCACCGAGATGAGTCAAAAGTGTGTAACGGTTGGATTTTTGTGGAGGCTATATATACCCCTCCACCCCTTCTTCCTCATGGAGGAGAGCCATCAGAATGTGCCTACACTTCCACCATACATTTCTGAGAGAGAACCACCTACTCATGTGTTGAGGTCAAGAGATTCCATTCCAACCATTTGAACCTTGAATTCTAGCCTTCCCCAAGTTGCTTTCCACTCAAATCCTTCTTCCATCATAGCCAAATCTGCGAGAGAGAGTTGAGTGTTGGGGAGACTAGCATTTGAATCACAAGAGCAAGGAGTTTATCTTCAACACACCATCTATTACCTTTTGGAGAGCGGTGTCTCCTAGATTTGTTAGGTGTCGCTTGGGAGCCTCCGTCGTGATGTGGAGTTGAACCAAGAAGTTTGTAAGGCCAAGGAGATCGCCTACTTCGTGAAGATCTACCCGAGTGAGGCAAGTCCTTCGTGGGCGATGGCCATGGTGGAATAGACAAGGTTGCTTCTTCATGGACCCTTCATGGGTGGAGCCCTCCGTGGACACGTGCAACCGTTACCCTTCGTGGGTTGAAGTCTCCATCAACATGGACGTACGATAGCACCACCTATCGGAACCACGCCAAAAATTCTTCGCGTCTCCATTGCGTTCGCATAATCCAATCCCATCCCTTTACATTCTTGCAAACTGCATGATTTACTCTTTCCACTGCCTATATGATGTCTACTATGCAACCTTCTTCTTGTAGACTCGTGTTGGGCCTCCAAGCGCAGAGTTTTGTAGGACAGTAGCAAATTTCCCTCAAGTGGATGACCTAAGGTTTATCAGTCCGTGGGAGGCATAGGATGAAGATGGTCTCTCTCAAACAACCCTGCAACCAAATAACAAAGAATCTCTTGTGTCCCCAACACACCCAATACAATGGTAAATTGTATAGGTGCACTAGTTCCGCAAAGAGATGGTGATACAAGTGTAATATGGATAGTAGATATAGGTTTTTGTAATCTGAAAATATAAAAATAGAAAGGTAGCTAGTAACAAAAGTGAGCAAAAACGGTATTGCAATGCTTGAAACAAGGCCTAGGGTTCCTACTTTCACTAGTGCAAATTCTCTCAACAATGATAACATAATTGGATCATATAAAAATCCCTCAACGTGCAACAAAGAATCACTCCAAAGTTTCTTTCGGAGAACGTAGGACGAAAACGTGCATCAACCCCTATGCATAGATTACCCCAATGTCACTTCGGAATCCGCGAGTTGAGTGCCAAAACATACATCAAGTGAATCAATAGAACATCCCATTGTCACCACAAATATCCCATCGCAAGACATACATCAAGTGTTCTCAAATCCAATACTCAATCCTACATAATGAAACCTCAAAGAGCAAGAATCAATTCATCACAAGAAGGTAGAGGGGGAAGAACACCATAAGATCCAACTATAGTAACAAAGCTCGCGGTATATCAAGATCGTGCCAAATCAAGAACACGAGAGAGAGATCAAACACATAGCTACTAGTACATACCCTCAGCCCCATGGGTGAACTACTCCCTCCTAATCATGGTGGCCGTCGGGATGATGAAGATGGCCTCCGGTGATGGTTTCCCCCTCCGGTAGGGTGCCGGAACGGGCTCCCGATTGGTTTTTCGTGGCGACAGAGGCTTGCGGCGGCGGAACTTCCGATCTAGGGTTCTTTTCGGGGGGGGGGGGGGGGGGTTGGGTATTTATAGGAATTTTTGGCGTCGGTCTCACGTCAAGGGGGCCCATGGGGAGCGACAAGCCTGCCCCGCGCGCCCTTGGGGGTGGGCACGCCCCCCAGGCTTGTGGCTTCCTCGTGAAGCTTCTGGTCCTTCCTCGATGCTTCGGGGGTCTCTTTTGGTCCACAAAAAATCACTGTAAATTTTTAGCGCATTCCGAGAACTTTTATTTCTGCACAAAAAATGACACTACGGTAGTTCTGCTGAAAATAGCATCAGTCCAGGTTAGTTCTAATAAAATCATACCAAAACCATATAAAATTCTTGCAAACATGGCATGAATACGTCATAAATTATAGATATGTTGGAGACGTATCAGCATCCCCAAGCTTAATTCATGCTCGTCCTCGAGTAGGTAAATGATAAAAGAAAGAATTTATGAAGTGTGAATGCTACCTAACATATTTATCAATGTAATCTTGTTTATTGTGGCATGAATGTTCAGATCCATAATATTCAAAACAAAAGTTTAATATTGACATAAAAACAATAATACTTCAAGCATACTAATAAAGCAATCATGTCTTCTCAAAATAACATGGCCAAAGAAAGTTATCCCTACAAAATCATATAATCTGGCTATGCTCCATCTTCATCACACAAAGTATTTAATCATGAACAACCCCGGTGTTAGTTAAGCAATTGTTTCATACTTTTAGTGTTCTCAAACCTTTTCAACTTTCATCCAATATATGAGCGTGATGGATATAGCACTATATGTGGATTAGAATATGATGGTTGTGGAGAAGAGAAAAAGAAGAAGAAAGTCTCACATCAACTAGGCAAATTAATGGGCTATGAAGATGCCCATCAATTGATATCGATGCAAGTGAGTAGGGATTGCCATGCAATGCACCAGAGCTATGAGTGTACGAAAGCTCAAAAAGAAACTAAGTCGGTGTGCATCCAACTTGCTTGCTCATGAAGACCTAGGGCAATTTGAGGAAGCTCATCATTGGAAAATACAAGCCAAGTTCTATAATGAAAAATTCCCACTAGTATATGAAAGTGATAAAATAGGAGACTCTCTATCATGAAGAACATGGTGCTACTTTGAAGCACAAGTGTGGAAAAAAAAGATAGTAACATTGTCCATTCCCTCTTTTTCTCTTTTTTTTTATTTTCTCCTTTTCTTCCTTTTTTTGGGCTCTTTGGCCTCTCTTTTTTATTTGGGCTCTTTGGCCTCTTTTTTATTTTAAGTCCGGACTCTCAACCCAACTTGTGAGGGAATCATAGCTTCCATCATCCTTTCCTCACATGGGACAATTCTCTAATAATGATGATCATCATACTTTTATTTACTTACAACTCAAGAATTACAACTCAATACTAGAACAAAGATATGACTCTATATGAATGCCTCCGGCGGTGTACCGGGATGTGCAATGATCAAGAGTGACATGTATAAAAAATATGAATGGTGGCCAAGCCACAAATACTATGCCAACTACATGATCATGCAAAGCAATATGACAATGATGGTATGTGTCATAATAAATGGAACGGTGGAAGTTGCATGGCAATATATCTCGGAATGGCTATGGAAATGCTATAATAGGTAGGTATGGTGGCTGTTTTGAGGAAGGGTATATGGTGGGTTTAATGCATCGGTGAAAGTTGCGCGGTATAGAGAGGCTAGCAATGGTGGAAGGGTGAGAGTGCGTATAATCCATGGACTCAACATTAGTCATAAAGAACTCACATACTTATTGCAAAAGTTTATTAGCCATCAAAAAGAAGTACTAATATGCTTGCTCCTAGGGGAGAGGTTGGTAGGAGCTAACCATCGCGCGCTCCCGACCTCCACACAAAGGATGACAACCAAAAAATAAATCATGCTCCGACTTCATCACATAAGGGTTCACCATACGTGCATGCTACAGGAATCACAAACTTTAACACAAGTATTTCTAACAATCCACAATTACTCACTAGCATGACTCTAATATCACCGTCTTTATATCTCAAAACAAACGCAAGGAATCAAACTTCTCATATATTCAATGCTATTTATGAAAGTTTTTATTAATTATATCCCTCTTGGATGCCCATCATATTAGGACTAAATTCATAACCTAAGAAAATTGCCATAATATTTGTAAGACTCTCAAAATAATATAAGTGAAGCATGAGAGTTCATCAATTTCAATAAAATAAAACCACCGTCGTGCTCTAGAAAGATATAAGTGAAGCATTAGAGCAACTGACAAACTACTCCAAAAAGATATAAGTGAAGATCAATGAGGAGTTGAATAATTATGTAGCTATGTGAGGACTCTCTCTCATTTAATAATTTCAGATCTTAATATTTGATTCAAATAGCAAGAAAAACAAACTAAATGGCATTCCAAGCATAGCACATATCATGTGAAGAAGCAAAAACTTAGGCTCAACCGAGGCTAACCGATAATTTTTGATGAAGAAAGGTGGGATACCTACCAGGGCATCCCCAAGCTTAGATGCCCGAGACTTCTTGAAATATCACCTTGGGATGCCTTGGTCATCCCCAAGATTGAGGTTTTGTGTCTCCTTAATTCCTTTTATATCACAGTTTCCCTAAATCTTAAAAACTTCATCCACACAAAACTCAACAAGAACTCATGAGATAAGTTAGTATAAATCAATGCATAACCCTATTATTCTCTACTGTAGCAAATCACTAAAATTATTATTTAACATTGCATACTAAATGCCTCTGCATATTTAATACTCATATCCTCAAATAGAATCATTAAATAAGCAAACATATGCAAACAATGCAAACATAACAGCAATCTGTCTAAACATAACAGTCTGTAAAGAATGCAAGAAGATTCCTTCTTCTATAACTCAAAAAATTCTGAAACATGACCACACTGTAAAAAAATTGTTGCAGCTCATTGTATAAAAACTTCAAGATTTTATCACGTCCTGACTTTCCATAAGAATTCAGTCAATGATAGAAAACTTTCTGTTTTCAAAATAGGAACATATAGACTTGCAAAATAAGCATGGTAAAGGCTATACTTGACCTTTTTATTGAACTAAAGGATACATTACTCTAAATAACATAAAGAAAATCCTAATAAAATAAAATGAAGCTCCAAGCAAAACTCATATCATGTGACGAATAAAAATATAGCTCCAAGTGAGGTTACCGATAATGTTGAAGACGAAAGAGGGGATGCCTTCCGGGGCATCCCCAAGCTTAGTTGCTTGGGTATTACTTGAATATTACCTTGGGGTGCCTTGGGCATCCCCAAGATTAGGTTATTGCCACTCCTTATTCTCCTCATATCGATATCTCACCCAAAACTTGAAAACTTCAATCACACAAAACTTAACGGAACTTCGTGAGATGGTTTAGTATGATAAAGACAACTCATTCACTTGGGTACTGTCAAAGACAAGATTCATAATTGTTTCCACATAATGCCTACTTTAACTTATCATTTTCACAATTTATATCACTTAATATAAGATATGGAAACACTAAAACAAGCAAACTATGCATTGAAAACAGAATCTGTCAAAAACAGAACAGTCTGTAATGATCTGGACAACCACCATACTTATGTTATTCCAAAAATTCTGAACAATTAGGAAAATGTGGAAAATTTGTATATCAATCTTTTGTAAAAAAATCATGAATTTATCGCATTCCAGCAGACAAGATCAATTCTGTTACTGGGCGAAAAAGTTTCTATTTTCTCACAGAATCAAATCAACTGTCATCCACACTATCCCAAAGGCTTTACATGGCACTTTATTGAAAGAAAAGCTATAAAACATGATTACTACAGTAGCTTAATCATGTGTACACACAAAAATAGTAGGTATAAGTATTGGCTTGTCTCCCAACAAGCGCTTTTCTTTAATGCCTTTTAGCTAGGCATGATAATTTCAATGATGCTCACATAAAAGATAAGAATTGAAACATAATGGGAGCATCATGAAGCATATTACTAGCACATTTAAGTCTAACCCACTTCCTATGCATAGGGATTTTGTGAGCAAACAATTTATGGGAACAAGAATCATCTAACATAGGAAGTCAAAACAAGTGCAACTTCAAGATTTTCAACACATAGAGAGGAAACTTGATATTATTGAGATACGTAGAAGCATATATTCCCCTCTCATGATGAT
Source organism: Thinopyrum obtusiflorum (assembly GCA_036873465.1). Classification (NCBI taxonomy): domain Eukaryota; kingdom Viridiplantae; phylum Streptophyta; class Magnoliopsida; order Poales; family Poaceae; genus Thinopyrum; species Thinopyrum obtusiflorum. The sequence continues at coordinate 91,762 of JAAAWM010011837.1, forward strand.
TTTCAGTAGCATCATGAATGAATTCAACAATATAAATACCACATAAAGAATTCTTTTCATGATCCACAAGCATAGAATTTTTATTACTCTCCACATGAGCAAATTTATTCTCATTCATAATAGTGGGAGCAAACTCAACAAAATAACTATCATGTGATACTTGATTCACAAAATAAATTTGAGCATTAAAATCATGATGACAAGTTTCATGGATAACATTACTCTTTATAGCAAACATATCATCACAATAATCATCATAAATAGGAGGCATGCAATCATCATAATAAATTTGCTCATCAAAACTTGGGGGGCTAAAAATATCATCTTCATCAAACATATAGCATCCCCAAGCTTATGGCTTTGCATATCATTAGCATCATGGATATTCAAATAATTCATACTAATAACATTGCAATCATGATCATCATTCAAAGATTTTATGCCAAACATTTTATTGAATTCTTCTTCTAACAATTGAGCACAATTTTCCTTTCCATCATTTTCATGAAAGACATTATAAAGATGAATAATATGAGGCAACCTCAATTCCATATTTTTTATAGTTTTCTTTTATAAACCAACTAGTGATAAACAAGAAACTAAAAGATTCAATTGCAAGATCTAAAGATATACCTCAAGCACTCACCTCCCCGGCAACGGCGCTAGAAAAGAGCTTGATGTCTACTACGCAACCTTCTTCTTGTAGACCCGTGTTGGGCCTCCAAGCGCAGAGTTTTGTAGGATAGTAGCAAATTTCCCTCAAGTGGATGACCTAAGGTCTATCAATCCGTGGGAGGCGTAGGATGAAGATGGTCTCTCTCAAACAACTCTGCAACCACATAACAAAGAGTCTCTTGTGTCCCCAACACACCCAATACAATGGTAAATTGTATAGGTGCACTAGTTCGGCGAAGAGATGGTGAGTGTAATATGGATAGTAGATATAGGTTTTTGTAGTCTGAAAATATAAAAACCGCAAGGTAGATAGTGACAAAAGTGAGCAAAAATGGTATTGCAATGCTTGAAACAAGGCCTAGGATTCATACTTTCACTAGTGCAAATTCTCTCAACAATGATAACATAATTGGATCATATAGCGTGCAACAAAGAATCACTCCAAAGGTTCTATCGGAGAACGTAGGATGAAAACATGCATCAACCCCTATGCATAGATTACCCCAATGTCACCTCGGGAATCCACGAGTTGAGTGCCAAAACATACATCAAGTGAATCAATAGAACATCCCATTGTCACGATAGGTATCCCATCGCAAGACATACATCAAGTGTTCTCAAATCCAATACTCAATCCAACATAACTAAACCTCAAAGAGCAAGACATAATTCATCACAAGAAGGTAGAGGGGGAACAGCACCATAAGATCCAACTATAGTAACAAAGCTCGCGGTACATCAAGATCGTGCCAAATCAAGAACACGAGAGAGAGAGAGAGAGATCAAACACATAGCTATACTAGTACATACCCTCAGCCCCGAGGGTGAACTACTCCCTCCTCATCATGGTGGCCGTAGGGATGATGAAGATGGCCTCAGGTGATGGTTTCCCCCTCTGGGAGGGTGCCGAAACGGGCTCCCGATTGGTTTTTCATGGCTACAGAGGCTTGCGGTGGCGAAACTTTCGATCTAGGGTTCTTTTCGGGGGGTTTTGGTATTTATAGGAATTTTTGGTGTCAGTCTCACGTCAAGGGGGCCCACGGGGGAGCGACAAGCCTGGCCCCCGCGCCCTGGGGGGTGGGCGTGCCCCCCAGGCTTGCGGCTTCCTCGTGAAGCTTATGGTCCTTCCTCGATGCTTTGGGGGTCTCTTTTGGTCCACAAAAAATCACTGTAAATTTTCAGCCCATTCCAAGAAATTCTATTTCTGCACAAAAAATGACACCACGGTAGTTCCGCTGAAAACAACGTCAGTCCGGGTTAGTTCTAATAAAATCATACCAAAACCATATAAAATTCTTGCAAACATGGCATGAATACTTCATAAATTATAGATACGTTGGAGCTGTATCACTATACTCTTGTCATGATTGCTTGAAATGTATTGTGTGTGCTTTAATATGTGCTAAACTCCACCTTAACTTGAAGAAATTAAAAGCTGCCACTTTTGCTTGTTAAGGGTCTAATCACCCCCCTCTAGACCCCTCTTCTCGATCTTTTCAATTGGCACTACTGTAGGATGCTACTAACGTGACACTACGATCAGAGACCCTTCAACGAAACTGTGTGCGATGCCATAATCATAAACGGTGGTGTAAAAAAATGTCAAAAAAGGTGCAAAACATTTGCGATGGAGGATGCATCAAACACGGTTCAGATTTTAGTTGCGTGCGCGATGCAGGGCATACGGTTCAGCTCAATTAACTGTTTGCGATGAGGAGGAACAAAAGAAACGGGCAGCCAGATGAAGGTGCGTGCGATGTACAGCATACGGTTCACTCGGATGAGCTGTTTGTGATGAGGAGGAACAATAGAAACGGGCAGCTAGATAAAGGTGTGTGCGATTGAGGGCATACGCTTCAGAAGGATTAACTGTTTGCGATTAGGCAAAAAAACAGAAACGGGTCAGCCAGATCAAAGTGTTTGCGATTGATGGCATACGGGGGGGGGGGGGGGGGGGGGGGGGGGGGGGGGGGGGGGGGGGGGGGGGGGGGGGGGGGGGGGGGGGGGGGGGGGGGGGGGGGGGGGGGGGGGGGGGGGGGGGGGGGGGGGGGGGGGGGGGGGGGGGGGGGGGGGGGGGGGGGGGGGGGGGGGGGGGGGGGGGGGGGGGGGGGGGGGGGGGGGGGGGGGGGGGGGGGGGGGGGGGGGGGGGGGGGGGGGGGGGGGGGGGGGGGGGGGGGGGGGGGGGGGGGGGGGGGGGGGGGGGGGGGGGGGGGGGGGGGGGGGGGGGGGGGGGGGGGGGGGGGGGGGGGGGGGGGGGGGGGGGGGGGGGGGGGGGGGGGGGGGGGGGGGGGGGGGGGGGGGGGGGGGGGGGGGGGGGGGGGGGGGGGGGGGGGGGGGGGGGGGGGGGGGGGGGGGGGGGGGGGGGGGGGGGGGGGGGGGGGGGGGGGGGGGGGGGGGGGGGGGGGGGGGGGGGGGGGGGGGGGGGGGGGGGGGGGGGGGGGGGGGGGGGGGGGGGGGGGGGGGGGGGGGGGGGGGGGGGGGGGGGGGGGGGGGGGGGGGGGGGGGGGGGGGGGGGGGGGGGGGGGGGGGGGGGGGGGGGGGGGGGGGGGGGGGGGGGGGGGGGGGGGGGGGGGGGGGGGGGGGGGGGGGGGGGGGGGGGGGGGGGGGGGGGGGGGGGGGGGGGGGGGGGGGGGGGGGGGGGGGGGGGGGGGGGGGGGGGGGGGGGGGGGGGGGGGGGGGGGGGGGGGGGGGGGGGGGGGGGGGGGGGGGGGGGGGGGGGGGGGGGGGGGGGGGGGGGGGGGGGGGGGGGGGGGGGGGGGGGGGGGGGGGGGGGGGGGGGGGGGGGGGGGGGGGGGGGGGGGGGGGGGGGGGGGGGGGGGGGGGGGGGGGGGGGGGGGGGGGGGGGGGGGGGGGGGGGGGGGGGGGGGGGGGGGGGGGGGGGGGGGGGGGGGGGGGGGGGGGGGGGGGGGGGGGGGGGGGGGGGGGGGGGGGGGGGGGGGGGGGGGGGGGGGGGGGGGGGGGGGGGGGGGGGGGGGGGGGGGGGGGGGGGGGGGGGGGGGGGGGGGGGGGGGGGGGGGGGGGGGGGGGGGGGGGGGGGGGGGGGGGGGGGGGGGGGGGGGGGGGGGGGAGACATATAGCCATGCCGTAGAACAGGGGCTCAGGCACCATTAATGGAGACGTTGGGAGGGAGGTGCGCGGCGGGTAGCGGTCAAAGGGATCTCCTCCCAATGAGCATGCGCAGGGGTCTGATCGCACGCCTCCCGTACTCAAATAGCTACCCCGCACGGCACCTCCTAGCCAATAAAAAAAGGGGACGCGCGGGGGCACGTAATTGGTAAGTAGAACGCCCACGGTTTCAATAATACTTGTGTTTTCGATTTGTAACGTGACAGCACTTGTTCCAAAATGACTTTGTTGATTGTTAATGTGTGCGCCTTCGCAAATCGGACAGAAAAATTACCACAGCATGTTGGTGCCATGTCATGACATGCCAAGTTTCATGATTTACAGGCGTGTTTTGGATTTACAGGAATTAAAAAACCAAGTTTCTCAATCTTTCAGGCCGAGCCACGACGCCCAGATGTTTGAATTTCATTCCCATTTCTTGCATGGGACCTAGAAATTCACCCAAGGACACACATGTGATTATTCAACCAACTTTGGTGCACTGGAGCATGTGCTTGTAGTTCAAATTTGAATTATGCACATTAAATGCGCATAAACTCAATTAATGTATAAAAAAGGCCAAAGGAACCCAGAATAATTCCAAAATTTAGCACGATACTTCTATTTGGTCTAATCTGCCTGTGTAAAAAAATTAAGGCGGGAGAAGGCAGTGTACGTATGTCGTTTCGCACACGGAGGTGACAAGTTCCCTCTCGGAACCACGAGCCTTCTTGAGGGAAGCTCCGGTTTGCAAGAAGCTTACACCAAAGCTTGTCCCAATTCGGCCAGAAAAATTATCGCAACATGTTGGTGCCATGTTATGACACCATGCCAAGTTTCATGATTTTCAGGCGTGTTTTGGATTTACAGGAATTAAAAAACCAAGTTTCTCAATCTTTTCGGCCGAGCCACGACACCCACATGTTTGAATTTCATTCCCATTTCTTGCATGGGACCTAGAAATTCACCCAAGGACACACATGTGATTTTTCAACCAACTTTGGTGCACTGGAGCATGTGCTTGTAGTTCAAATTTGAATTATGCACATTAAATGCGTAGAAACTCAATTAATGCATAAAAAAGGCCAAACGAACCCGGAATAATTCCAAAATTTAGCATGATACTTTATTTGGTCTAATCTGCCTATGTAAATAAATTAAGGCGGGGGAAGGCAGTGTATGTATGTCTTTTCGCGCACGGAGGTGACACGTTCCCTCTCGGAACCACGAGCCTTCTTGAGGGAAGCTCCGATTTGCAAGAAGCTTACACCAAAGCTTGTCCCAATTCGGCCAAAAAATTTACCGCAGCATGTTGGTGCCATGTCATGACACCATGCCAAGTTTCATGATTTTCAGGCATGTTTTGGGTTTATAGGAATTAAAAAACCAAGTTTCTCAATCTTTCCGGCCGGGCCACGACGCCCACATGTTTGAATTTCATTCCCATTTATTGCATGGGACCTATAAATTCACCCAAAGACACACATGTGATTTTTTAACAAACTTTGGTGCATTGGAGCATGTGCTTGTAGTTCAAATTTGAATTATGCACATTAAATGCCCAGAAACTGAATTAATGCATAAAAATGCCAAACAAACCCAGAATAATTCCAAATTTAAACACGACACTCATGTACTTGTTGCATGTTCACTGTACGTAAATGTTCTAGCAATTCAAACACCATCCTTTCCCTCTGCAACACCATTTTGTCTTTCAAAACATAATGAAAAAATCAGGTATACCACAAACAGTTTACTAGAAAGAATCGTGTGGGATGCGATATGAAATATCTTGGTGTACCGTCTTGTCTGGCTTACGCAGGAAGCTTCATCGTCTACAGTCCACCGGCCCCGCTTGAACCACACTTGCGCGCCAGTTTCTCGCGGCACCGAGCGAATTTTTTTTGCCACCGCGGAAATATCTATCTCCCCGCCCCTCCCTCCCACCAAAAGCCACATTTCCACTGTTCCTCCTTGCTTTCCAAGTTCAAACCTTCACTCCTGCTTACTGGCAGCTCAGCCTCCTCGCCGGCGACCCTTCTTCTTGCAGCGTCGTCTCCTCGCCGGCTACCCTTCTTCTTGCAGCGCCGCCTCCTCGCCGGCGACCCTTCTTCTTGCAGCGCCGCCTCCTCGCCGGCGACCCTTCTTCTTGCTGCGCGGCCTCCTCGCCGCTGACCCTTCTTCTTGTTGCGTGGCCTCATCGATATGGTCAGGTAATCCACACCCCACCCACACCATCCTCCTCCTTTCCCGTCCCACATGCCCCGACCGACGGTGCAACACCTTCCACTGAAATCACTGCCCCCTCCTCCAATTAAGCGCCGCCCACAGCCATTTTGCACACAGTATAACATGGAGCTCAGTAGCATGCGGCCGCACACGCGCACGAGGTTGCTATGGCTGCCAAGCGTGTCGACCGCCAGATCTTGGAGGAGCACCTCGTCTTCGAGGCCACCGTCGACACCGCCACGTGATTGTCTACTTTAAAATACAGTTCGTGCTATTTTCTCGAGGCCACCGCTAGTGCCTTCTAGTGATTTGTCCTCTGTAATGTTAATATGCAATCTGATGTCCAGTTAACAGTTTGGTCCAACAATTGCTACATTTCGTAGTACTGTTCTCAAGCATTCTTTGTTTTGTTAACTGTCTTATCTTCTAGTACATATTTCTATTCTGCAATGTCGTGCTCAGTTAACTATTTTGGTTCATTTGGTCTGCTGTCCATTTAACTGTTTGGTTCAGTTCTGCAATTTGATTTTCATTTGCTGTGGGTACAATTTTGTATTGTTATGCATGTGACACCAATCGAATTTGGCTGTACTCAATACATATTCTACTGATAGTATGGCAACTCTCAGTTAACCTGATTAAGATCTTCCTTGTGTGTGTTGCAGGGAAACAATGGGAGACACTGCGGTTTACCATCGAGGTTTGTTCAAGCAGGGTCCTTTGGCTAATAGCACATTATTGTGCAGTTGCAGGAATCATTCTAATATTTATGTTTCTTACAATTTGGTCTTGCACATGTAGGTCCTGCTGTCAGAGGCTTAGACCCACTGTTCGACCCATTTTGCATATGGGGAAATGAGATGTCCATAAATATCAGTCAAGTCAAGAAACTCAGAAAGATTGTTAGGATGAAGAAACTTGCGACGAATAACAGCAAGATCTTTGTTTGCACAATGAAGAAGACATCAGTCAACTATAGGATGGTACTAACTCTTTTACCTTGTTTTTACCCCTTGCGCCATTTCAAAATTTATAACAGCGATTTATGCATAGCTTTGTTTTCAGTACTTTTCAAAGCAGTTCACCAATGATTACCTCTCAAACCACCTGCATGGTCAAGAGGCGAGGAAGGTATTCATTCAACACCCACGGTACAATATTGAAGTCTTGCTGAAGAGGACCAAGGTTGGGCGGGCAATTATCCATAGCCAGTGGCCTAAAGTTGCAAGGACATTCAATATTCATGAAGGCTCAATATTTGCCTTCCGCTTCTGCAGTTTCCCAGATGAGATTCATCTGTCTATTTACCGTGTATGATGCTACTTTCCAAAGGTTTTTGATGCTGCATGTGAAACTTGGTGCTGTTGTGTAATGGCGTAACTGAGTGTCGAAGCTATCTGATGTAATTCGATTATGAAATCCTGGTTGCTGTTATACGGATATGAAATATCTGGTGTGTTTTATAAGAAATATTAGTATGATTAGTACATGGATTATCAATAATAGGCTAATTACCCTGCTTATTAGGGTTTTCTATTGCAGACGGTTACTCAGACAACACCGTGGCGATGAACTCAAACAACCCGCACGGTTTCTAGAAAGTAGGCGTGTTCGATCAACTAACAACCACACACGGCTTCCGGCAGCGAACTGTTTGCGTTAGGCCACCTTGCACAAACGTTTCCACACAACGAACTGTGTGTGATATACATACCTACGGAAATATTTTTCTGGGATTCACCGTGTGGGATGTACATACCTACGGAAATGATTGGGTTTCGATGCCTCGCCCGATCGCACACGAGCTCATTTGGTGTCCCAGGAGGGCCTATCCCGGACGGTTTCTTGGTCGTGTGGGAAGGACCCCCTATTGCCCACATTCACTTGGCAACAGTTCCAAATTCCATCGCAGAAAGGGGTTAAAAACTGTTTGTATAGCACGTTGCTGTACCAGTGTGGTATCACAACATTGGTCTCCATTGCTTTGGTTTAATCCACATTGGAGGAAGATGGATGAGTCTATGTTTGGGAGTATTATACGGAGAGTGCCTATTCTTGATGGGGAGTTTTATGGTTCATGGAAAAATGATGCTTGATATTTTCAATGAATATAATTTGAACAAGTATATTCTTAGCCCTTATGTGCCTCCTATTGATCCTTTGCATCCGACCCCCGATGAGTATCTTGACATGGTTCGCAGTCTTAGGACTATCAATCTTATCATTAGAGGATTGCCTAGAAATTTGCTTATCTGCTTGCCTACCTTTGAATGCACATAGACTATATGGAATTGCCTTGAGGAACGCTTTCCAAATTACTCGTTGAAAAATCTAGATGATAATCTCCAAAAGTCTATTGCTTTTCAAAAATTGGAGCCTAGTGATCCTAAGTTTGATGAATGTCTATTTGAGCTCCATGATCTTATGCGTGATAATGAAAAGTTGGAATCATTAGTAGCATCATCTCAGAGACAATTAGAATTCATAAACTAGAACATTGTCATGGGCATAAATCTAATGAATCACTTGCTCGAGGTGATGATCACATACATGATGACGATGGCATTGAGCATGGTGACTATGATGAAGATGAACAAAGTGACATTGACTATGAGGAGATTATGAGAAATCTTAGTCTCATGGCCAACTTTCGTGACTACATGGCTGGAGGAAAAGAGTGGATTCTCGATAGTGGATGTACTGATCCTATGACCGGAGATAAAGACATGTTCCATGAGCTTGCTAAAAACGACGGTCCACGCAAGTATGTAACTTTTGGAAACAACTCCAAGGGTAAGGTACTTGGCCTTGGTAAGGTGGCCATTTCCAATGATAGCTCTATCCAAAATGTTATGCTCATTGAGTCTCTTGGTTACAATATTCTTTCCGTATCTAGACTAGTCGACTTTGGTTTCAATGTTCTATTTACCGAAGTAGATTGCCAAGTGTTTCGTCGAGATAATCACAATATGGTCTTTACCGGTATTCATGGAGGTGATCTATACATTGTTGATTTCACTAAGAGATCCCAACCTCGTACTTGCCTAATTGCTAAATCTTCTAATGGATGGTTGTGACATAGAAGGTTAGGTCATGTGGGCATGCGGAATCTTGTTAAGCTTATTAAAGGTCGTCGTATCCTTGGTGTTAAAGATGTTATATTTGACAAGGATAGACTTTGTAGTGCTTGTCAAGCAGGAAAACAAGTTGGAGGAAGTCATCCCATGAAGAACATTATGACCACGAGAAGACCACTTGAGCTACTTCACATGTATCTCTTCGGTTCCAATGCTTATAAGAGCCTTGGTGGTAACTCCTTCGGTTTGGTCATTGTTGATGATTTTTCAAGATTCACATGGGTATTATTTCTTGATGACAAATCGCAGGTCCAAAAGATCTTCAAGAACTTCGCCAAGAAGGCCCAAAAATCAATTTCAAGTGAAGATCAAGAAGGTTCAAAGTGATAACGGAACGGAGTTCAAGAACACCAATGTGGATACCTTTCTTGGCGAAGATGTCGGCATTCTGGGAACCAGGGTACCCAGACTTGCCTGCTTGTGGCCCATGGCGTGGCTCCCTCGATGGACTGGTACGGCCCATCTGCAAGACCTTCGAGACAAGACCCTCGCGAGGGCCCCTGGCCTCGTGAGGCGGACGACACCAAGACCTCCAGAGGGAGCGTGCTTCCCAGGCGGCCTCCCGAGGAGCAGAGATTTCTATGCAGGTACCCAGCCTCACAAGGCTGCGATGACGTGAGCCATGACGACCAAGGCCAGGCGGGAGCCAGGGGGCGTAGAGGAGGCAGTTTCCTCTTTGGGGCTAAGGAGGCAAGGACAGACATGGGTTCCCGAGGAATATCCCAAAGGTTTCCATTCCTGTGCTATGAGACCAAGACCACGGGCTCGGCAGGATGGATGTCATCACCGAGCCTACCGCTGTGTCATGACCAAAAGCTTTGTAGGCGAAGACCACCTTTCATCAGGATTAGATGTACTATTTGTCCCCTTTCAAATTGGCCGTTGTGGGATCCCTTCCCGCCTAAGTATTGGGGAGAGGACCAAGGCTGCTATAAATATAGATTCGCCACCACCGTAGAGGGGATCGGAACCTTTCCACTCTCATCACCATAGACCTCGCGAGGCTGCTCATCCACTGTACTAGTTCATCCTCAACCCCTCGTGAGGCCAATCCACTACAAAGCAGGAGTAGGGTTTTACACCGCAAGGTGGCCCGAACCTGGGTAAACTGCCATGTTCATATTCTTCCTCACTCTCACGAATCCGGCTAGGCTAGGATGTAGGGCGACGAGCTCGAAGCTTGAGAGGTTGAGATCTTTGCACACGCCCTTGAGTTTGAACCTTCTTGGGTCTACGGAGCCTTGAATCCAACATTTGGCGGGCGTGTCCAAGTCTTCCGTTGAGTCCCGCTCCGTCGCTCCCATGGCCGATGCCCGCCGGGTTCGTGCCGAGCGCCGGGCCGCTCGCATCACTACGACGGCACCCGTGAGCCGCGGCGCCCCACACCGCTCTGCTTCCCCTGCGGCCAATGCCGTCACCGACCCTGTCGTCCATGAGCAGCAGGATTCATCATTGCCACCTTCTGTGCGGCGCGACGGTCGCATGGCCACTCCATCGCCCACTCCAGCCACGACGTCGTCCTCCCATGCTCGCCGCGGGCCAGCGAACGCGCATGCTACGCTGCTCATGGCACGTGAGCTATTGCGCTACCGCCCTGCCGATGACTGGCTCGGCGGCATCGCCGAGCTCGTCAGCGCCGCGGGCGAAGCCCGGGCGCCATCCCGCTCGCTCCGTCCCTCGCCATCCCAGGCGGGCGACGTAGCCCATGGTGCTCCTCCTCCTCCTCCTCTGCGAGGCACCAAGCCCGGGAGTGATGCGCAACCCCGCGACCCGCTGTGCAGGGCTCCAGTGCGCGATGAAGCAAGTTGCCAGGTGGTGCAGCATCCGCGCGCGTGCTCTCTGCACCGCCACGCCAGGACCGCGCGCCACTGGAGGCGGTGGCGCGTGGGCGTCAAGACCGAGCTCCACCCTTGCGGCTGATAACCCACCAGTATAGGGGATCAATTGTAGCCTCTTTCGATAAGTAAGAGTGTCGAACCCAATGAGGAGCTAAAGGTACAACAAATATTCCCTCAAGTTCTATCGACCACCGATACAACTCTACGCACGCTTAACGTTTGCTTTACCTAGAACAAGTATGAAACTAGAAGTACTTTGTAGGTGTTGTAGGATATGTTTGCAAGATAATAAAGAGCACATAAATAAATACTAGGGGCTGTTTAGATAAAGACACAACTAAGTTAGTTTTAGTAGAGAGCTTTTTGTCACGAGAAAGTTATTTGTCCCTAGGCAATCGATAACTAGACCGGTAATCATTATTGCAATTTTATATGAGGGAGAGGCATAAGCTAACATACTTTCTCTTCTTGGATCATATGCACTTATCATTGGAACTCTAGCAAGCATCCGCAACTACTAATGATCATTAAGGTAAAACCCAACCATAGCATTAAAGTATCAAGTCCTCTTTATTCCCATACGCCATGACCCACTTATTCGTGTTTTTGTTTCAGTCACTCACGCAACGCAGACAATAAGCAAACCATGAACCTATTCCAAACCCTACAGCGGGGATCCCTCACACTTGTGCGACACGGAGAGCACCATAGGACAGCACCAATAATAAAACATGCAACTCAAAGCAATCACGATCATCAATCAACCCATAGGACAAAACGGATCTACTCAAACATCATAGGATAGCCATACATCATTGGGAAATAATATATAATGTTGAGCACCATGTTCAAGTAGAGATTACAGCAGGGAGAAGGGGTGTTACACCACTGCATAAAGGGGGATACAGTTGGTGATGATGGCGGCGAAGTTGTTGGTGTAGATTCGTTGTGATGATGGCCCCGGCGGCACCACCGGGAGAGAGGGGAAGAGAGCCCCCCATCTTCTTCTTCTTATTCTTCTTCTTCTTCTTCTTCTTCTTCTTCCTCTTCTTCTTCCTTGACCTTCCCCCTAGATGGGAGAAGGTTTTCCCCTCTGGTCCTTGGCTTCCATGGCGGCGGAGGGGCGGGAGCCCCTCCGAGATTGGATCTCTCTCACTGTTCCCTTCTGTTTCTACGCTCCCAGATTCTGGCGTTTCACCGTTTCTTAAATTCCCGGAGATCCGTAACTCTGATTGGGCTGAAATTTTAACATGATTTTTATCCGGATATTAGTTTTGTTGCACCAGAAGAAGGGCACCAACTGCCATACGGAGTGGCCACAAGGACCAGGGGCGCATCCTACCCCCTGGGGCGCACCCTCCATCCTTGTGGGACCCTCAGGCATCGTCTCGCATTGATTCTTTTTCCCAAAAATCACATATATTCCAAAAAAATCTCCATAAGTTTTTTCCCGTTTGGACTTAGTTTGATATGGATTTTCTGCGAAACAAAAAACATGCAACAAACAGGAACTGGCATGGGCACTGAATCAATATGTTAGTCCCAAAAAATAGTATACAAAGTTGCCAAAAGTATGTAAAAGTTGTAGAATATTGGCATGGAACAATAAAAAATTATAGATACGACGGAGACGTATCAGCATCCCCAAGCTTAATTCCTGCTCGTCCTCGAGTAGGTAAATGATAAAAAAGATATTTTTTGATGTGGAATGCTACCTAACATAATCTTGAACATATAATCTAATCATGGCATGAATATTAAGACACGAGCGATTCAAAGCAATAGTCTATCATTTGACATAAAGACAATAATACTTCAAGCATACTAATAAAGCAATCATGTGTTTCTCAAAATAACATGGCCAAAGAAAGTTATCCCTACAAAATCATATAGTCTGGCTATGCTCCATCTTCATCACACAAAGTATTTCATCATGCACGTTAAATAGGGCACCATCTAAATCCATTGAGACGACACCGTATGAACTTTGGTTTGGCAAAAAACCTAAGCTGTCATTTCTTAAAGTTTGGAGTTGCGATGCTTATGTGAAAAAGCTTTAGCCTGCTAAGCTTGAACCCAAATCGGAGAAGTGCGTCTTCATAGGATACCCAAAAGAAACTGTTGGGTACACCTTCTATCACAGATCCGAAGGCAAGATCTTTGTTGAGAAGAATGGATCCTTTCTAGAGAAGGAGTTTCTCTCGAAAGAAGTGAGTGGGAGGAAAGTAGAACTTGATGAGGTAATTGTACCTTCTCTTGAATTGGAAAGTAGCTCATCAGAGAAATCCATTCTCGTGATGCCTACACCAACTAGAGAGGAAGCTAATGATAATGATCATGAAACTTCAGATCAAGTTACTACCGAACCTCGTGGGTCTACCAGAGCATGCTCCGCACCAGAGTGGTACGGTAATCCTATTCTGGAAGTCATGTTACTAGACCATGACGAACCTACGAACTATGAGGAAGCAATGATGAGCCCATATTCCGCAAAATGGCTTGAGGCTATGAAATCTGAGATAGGATCCATGTATGAGAACAAAGTATGGACTTTGGTGGACTTGCCCGATGATCGGCAAGCCATTGAGAATAAATGGATCTTCAAGAGTAAGACGGATGCTGATAGTAGTGTTACTATCTACAAAGCTCGACTTGTCAAAAAAGGTTTTTGACAAGTTCAAGGTGTTGACTACGATGAGATTTTCTCACTCGTATCGATGCTTAAAGTCTGTCCGAATCATGTTAGCAATTGCCGCATTTTATGAAATCTAGCAAATGGATGTCAAAACTGCATTCCTTAATGGATTTATTAAAGAAGAGTTGTATATGATGCAACCAGAAGACTTTGTCAATCCTAAAGGTGCTAACAAGGTGTGTAAGCTCCAGTGATCCATCTATGGACTGGTGCAAGCATCTAGGAGTTGGAATATACGCTTTGATGAGTTGATCAAAGCATATAGTTTTATACAGACTTTTGGAGAAGCCTGTATTTACAAGAAAGTGAGTGGGAGCACTACAACATTTCTAATAAGTATATGTGAATGACATATTGTTGATCGGAAATGATGTATAATTTTCTGTAAAGCATAAAGGAGTGTTTGAAAGGAGTTTTTCAAAGAAAGACCTCGGTGAAGCTACTTACATATTGGGCATCAAGATCTATAAAGATAGATCAAGACGCTTGATAAGACTTTCGATGAGTACATACCTTGATAAGATTTTGAATAAGTTCAAAATGGATCAGTCAAAGAAGGAGTTCTTGCCTGAGTTGTAAGGTATGAAGTTGAGTAAGACTCAAAACTCGACCACGTCAGAAGATAGAGAGAGAATGAAAGTCATTCCCTATGCCTCAGCCATAGGTTCTATAAAGTATGCCATGCTATATACCAGACCTATTGTGTACCTTGCCATGAGTTTGGCAAAGGGGTACAATAGTGATCCAGGAGTAGATCACTGGACAGCGGTCAAAATTATCCTTGGAGGACTAAGGAAATATTTCTCGGTTATGGAGGTGATAAAGAGTTCATCGTAAAGAGTTACGTTGATGGAAGCTTTAACACTAATCTGGATGACTCTGACTCTCAATCTGGATACATATTGAAAGTGGGAGCAATTAGCTAGAGTAGCTCCATGCAGAGCATTGTAGACATAGAAATTTGCAAAATACATACAAATCTGAATGTGGCAGACCCGTTGACTAAACTTCTCTCACAAGCAAAACATGATCACACCTTAGTGCTCTTTGGATGTTAATCACATGGTGATGTGAACTAGATTATTGACTCTAGTAAACCCTTTGGGTGTTAATCACATGGCGATGTGAACTATGGGTGTTAAACATATGGTGATGTGAACTATTGGTGTTAAATCACATGGCGATGTGAACTAGATTATTGACTCTAGTGCAAGTGGGAGACTGAAGGAAATATGCCCTAGAGGCAATAATGAAGTTGTTATTTTATATTTCCTTATATCATGATAAATTTTATTATTCATGCTAGAATTGTATTAACCTGAAACTTGATACATGTGTGGATACATAGACAAAACACCGTGTCCCTAGTAAGCCTCTACTAGACTAGCTCATTAATCAAAGATGGTTAAGTTTCCTAACCATAGATATGTGTTGTCATTTGATGAATGGGATCACATCATTAGGAGAATGATGTGCTGGACAAGACCCATCCGTTAGCTTAGCATAATGATCGGTCAACTTTATTGCTATATCTTTCTTCATGTCATATACGTATTCCTTTGACTATGAGATTATGCAACTCCCAGATACCGGAGGAATACCTTGTGTGCTATCAAACATCACAACATAACTGGGTGATTATAAAGATGCTCTACAGGTATCTCCGAAGGTGTTTGTTCGGTTGGCATAGATCGAGATTAGGATTTGTCACTCCGAGTATCGAAGAGGTATCTCTAGGCCCTCTCGGTAATGCACATCATAATAAAGCCTTGCAAGCAATGTGACTAATGAGTTAGTTGTGGGATGATGCATTACGGAACGAGTAAAGAGACTTGCCAGTAACGAGATTGAACTAGGTATGAAGATACCGACGATCGAATCTCGGGCAAGTAACATACCGATGACAAAGGAATAACGTATGTTGTCATAACGATACGCCCGATAAAGATCTTCGTAGAATATGTGGGAACCAATATGAGAATCCAGGTTCCGCTGTTGGTTATTGACCAGAGAGGTGTCTCGGTCATGTCTACATAGTTCTCGAACCCGTAGGGTCTGCACGCTTAACGTTCGATGACGATTTTGTATTATATGAGTTATGTGATTTGGTGACCGAATGTTGTTCAGAGTCCCGGATGAGATCACGGACATGACGAGGAGTCTCAAAATGGTCGAGAGGTAAAGATTCATATATAGGATGATAGTATTCGGACACAGGAAGTGTTTCGGGGGTACTCGATACGTATCGGGTCACCGGAAGTGGTTCCGGGCACCCCCCCCGGGGGGGCAAAGATATGGGCCTTATTGGGCCTAGGGCGGGACAGACCAGCCCCTTGTGGGCTGGTGCACCCCCATATGGGCTGATTTAAGTGGAGAAAGGAAAAGGGGAGGAGGAAAGGAAATAGAGGGAATAGGATTCCCCCTTCCTTTCCCCTCTCCCCTCTTTCCTTCCCCCCTCCGGAGATAAGGAAAGGGGGAGGCCGAATTGGAGGAGGCCCCCAAGTAGGATTCCTCCTACGGGAGGGCGCCCCAAGGCTGCTCCCCTCCCTCTCCCACCTATATATACATGGGGAGGGGGCACCTAGAACACACACCAACAATTGTTAGCCGTGTGCGGCGCCCCCCCTCCACAGTTTACGCCTCCGGTCATATTCACGTAGTGCTTAGGCGAAGCCCCGCGCGGATTACTTCACCATCACCACGCCATCGTGCTGGCGGAACTCTCCCTCAACACTTTGCTGGATCAAGAGTTTGAGGGACGTCATCGAGTTGAACGTGTGCAGAACTCGGAGGTGCCGTACGTTGATGTCGCTTGAAGCTACGTCGGTATTTCCCCAAAGAGGAAGGGATGATGCAGCACAGTGGCGGTAGGTATTTCCCTCACATATGAAACCAAGGTTATCGAACCAGTAGGAGAACCAAGCAACACAACGTAAACAGCCCCTGCACACAGATAACAAATCCTCGCAACCCGACGTGTTAAAGGGGTTGTCAATCCCTTTCGGGGTACGACGCCTCAAGTAGGCAAACGGACGTGAGATAAATTTGTTGTAAATTGATAGATCGAACGCCAAATAAAATAAATAGAGAAAAATTGCAGCAAGGTATTTTTGTATTTTTGGTTTAATAGATCTGAAAATAAATGCAAGGAAAAAGTAAATCGCAAAGGCAAATATAAGAGAAAGAAGACCCGGGGGCCGTAGGTTTCACTAGTGGCTTCTCTCGAGAAAAATAGCAAACGGTGGGTATACAAATTACTGTTGGGCAATTGATAGAACTTCAAATAATTATGACGATATCCAGGAAAGGATCATTTTATAGGCATCACGCCCAAGATTAGTAGACCGACTCCTGCCTGCATCTACTACTATTACTCCACACATCGACCGTTATCCAGCATGCATCTAGTGTATTAAGTTCATGGAGAAACGGAGTAATGCAATAAGAACGATGACATGATGTAGACAAGATCTATCTATGTAGAGATAGACCCCATCGTTTTATCCTTAGTAGCAACGATACATACGTGTCATTTCCCTTTCTGTCACTGGGATCAAGCACCGTAAGATCGAACCCACTACAAAGAACCTCTTCCCATTGCAAGATAAATAGATCAAGTTGGCCAAACAAAACCCAAATATCGAAGAAGAAATACGAGGCTATAAGCAATCATGCATATAAGAGATCAAAGAAACTCAAATAACTTTCATGGATATAAAAAGATATAACTGATCATAAACTCAAAGTTCATCAGATCCCAACAAACACACCGCAAAAAGAGTTATGTCATATGGATCTCCAAGAGACCATTGTATTGAGAATCCAGCGAGAGAGAGAAAGCCATCTAGCTACTAACTACGGACCCTAAGGTCTATAAAGAACTACTCACGCATCATCGGAGAGGCACCAATGTAGGTGGTGAACCCCATCCGAGATGGTGTGTAGATTGGATCTGGTGGTTCTGGACTCTGCGGTGGCTGGATGAATATTTCGTCGACTCCCTTAGGGTTTCTGGAATATTGGGGTATTTATAGAGCAAAGAGGCGGTCCGGGGGGCACCCTCGGGGCACCCCCCAGGCGCAGCCAGGCCCCGTTGTGTTCCTTCTGGCCCATAAAAATTCTCTGTAAAGTTTCGGGGCATTTGGACTCCGTCTGATATTGATTTTCTGCGATGTAAAAAACATGAAAAAAAACAGCAACTGGCACTTGGCACTATATCAATAGGTTAGTACCAAAAATGATATAAAATGACTATAAATTATTGTAAAACATCCAAGATTGATAATATAACAACATGGAATAATAAAAATCTATAGATATGTTGGAGACGTATCAGCATCCCCAAGCTTAACTCCTACTCGTCCTCGAGTAGGTAAGTGATAAAAACAGAATTTTTGATGTGGAATGCTGCCTAACATGTCATATCATATTTCTTTTCTTTATAGCATGGACATTTGGACTTTTAGTTGTTCAAATCAATAGTCTAGTTTTGACATGATAATTTAGATACTCAAGCATATGAACATGCAACCATGTCTTTCAAAATATCAACGCTAAAATAAGTTATCCCTAGCCCATCATGCTCAAACATTGATTCATTCATGAAACACACTCGAATATTAGCTACACCCAATACTTAAGTACGATCATATTGCCTCCTAGTTGGTGCTTTTATAAGAGAAGATGGAGACTCAAAATAAAAATTGCATAAAGTAAAAGAAAGGCCCTTCGCAGAGGGAAGTAGGGATTTGTAGAGGTGCCAGAGCTCAAAGCGAAAAACTTAGAGATAAAAACATTTTGGGAGGTGTATCCATCCCACCAACGAAAACAACTTAGAGTTCCGAACACTTTCCATGCTAGATATATCATAGGCGGTTCCCAAACAGAAAATAAAGTTTATTCCTTTTTCCACCATACTTTCACTTTCCATGGCTAGCCGTATCCACAGTTGCCCTCCATACCAACACTGTCGGATTTCGGGTTCCGGCAAATCCTTGAGGTTCGAACACTGGGGTGCGCACAAAGATCTCTCTCTCCCTAGATCGCTCTCGCTACAATCGCAAGGCCTAGCTCAACGAACCCAAAGAACGAGAGACAAAAGAGTTTATACTGGTTCGGGCCACCGATGTGGTGTAATACCCTACTCCAGTGTGGTGTGGTGGATTGCCTCTTGGGCTAAGGATGAACTGTTACAAGGGAAGAATAGCCTCCTGAAGAGAGGTGTTCTTGTGCTTGGTGAACTTGTGTGTGGCTGTGGATGGAATGGCTCTGATCCAAGATGAGATCCAGATGCCTCCTATGGTGGTGGCTAGTCCTATTTATAGAGGCCTTGGTCCTCTCCCCAAATATTGAGCGGGAAGGGATCCAACAACGGCCAAATTCGAAGGGAGACAACTAGTACAAGTTATCCTGACTAAAGGTGGTCTTCGCCTGCCAAAGGCTCTGGTGGTGACGCCACCTTGGGCTCCATGGTGACCTCCGTCCTGCTGGTCTTGGTCTCATTGCACCAATATGGAAACCTTTGCCTGATGCCTCGAGACTCCTCGCCTACGCTTGCCCTTTTAGCACCAAAGAGGAAACAAGGACACTGCGCGCGCTGGTGCCCGCCTGGCTCCAGTCGTCATGGCTTGCGTCACA